>VNJO01000833.1:0-35728 GCA_008042535.1 Drosophila tani | reverse complement strand
CATGATCGCTGCCATTGCCGACGCCGGCAGAGGTGTGCTGGTGCGAGAGGGAGAGGACGACTATGTATTCATGGAACTGACGACGGCGCTGAGAGAGGCGAGCGAACAAATTTGACGATACTGGAGGAGGCGGACCCAGAGTAAATTTAAGAGAGAAACGATTAAGAGAGCCATACCATAAGCGTGAATATATGTAGCTCTAGAGGGTAGCAAGGTTAACAACCAAGACTCCTAAAATGCAATGTAATCTGTAATGTTGACTGCCAAACTCTTAAAAACAAATATTTTTAACAAAAAACAACACGCAACGTCTTAAAACTTGATATTATAGACTGCCGAACTCTTAAAAACAAATATTTCCAACAAAAAACAACTGCCCACCTCTTAAAACTCAATATTATTGACTGCCGGACTCTTAAAAACAAATATTTTAAACAAAAAACAACTGGCAACCTCTTAAAACTTAATATTATTGACTGCCGAACGCCTAAAAACAAATATTTTCAACAAAAAACAACAGGCAACCTCTTAAAACTTAATATTGTTGACAGCCAAACCCTTAAAAACAAATATTTCCAATAAAAAACAAATGCCCACCTCTTAAAACTCAATATTATGGACCGCTCTCATCTTAAAAACAAAAATTTTTAACAAAAACAACTGTTCACCTCTTAAAAAAAATATTATTAACTGCCCACCTCTTAAAAAAAAAAAATCAAAAAAAAAAAGAAAGCTAACTTCGGTAAACCGAAGTTGGTTTACCCTTGCAGTCTGCAATTGGATCATTGAAAATGGAACCTTTTTAGTAATGTGGAAAAAATATCGAATTTTGTAAATTTTACATTTTACATGTAGAATTTTACATTTTCATATAAATCGACCGATCGCTTCTATGGCAGCTATATGATATAGTGGTCCGATCTTAATGAAATTAAAACCGTAATTCTAGAATCATAAAAAACTGCTATATCTCAAAATTTTTAGAAATACGTTAAAAAACAGAGAAGCTAAAATTTTTTGTACATTAATTTCGCCATCATTTCTATGGCAGCTATAGGATATAGTGGCTCGATTTCGGCCGTTCCGACCTATATACTGCGTGCTAAAAAAATAAGACTATGCTGAAACCGACAGACAGACGGATATGGCTAGGTCGACTCGGCTGGTGACGCTGATCAAGAATATATACATATATATGTACTTTATGGGGTCGGAGATGCCTCTTTCACTGTAACTAGTAACTCTCTCTCTCTCGCTCACTCCTTATTCCATGCCTAACTTAATCTCCCCTTGTCGCTTCCAATAAGAATCCCCGTTATTTGTTTGGCTGCCAGATTAGCCTCACTTGTTGATGTGCTCCCTTATTTTCACACGCACACCCATATAATATCAAGGAAATGTCTTTGTTTACCAATTTGTTTTCGTCGTTTCTTTGCACTTACCTTTTGTTTCTCTTCCTTTCCCTTCCTTTTTGATTTCTAGACACTTACCACTTTGGCGCTTGCATTACTTTATCTTTAGTGGCTTTCAACGGAAAACACAGAAAAAAATAAATAAAAACAAAAAAAAACTACTTTCCAATAATTAGTATTTACACTTTCGGGTATTCCAATAAGAAACATACGCACAACAAGAAAATTAAGTACCGAAAAAATAGCTGAACTTTTTTTGCTCTTCCTTTTCGCAGGTGGTCAACAGTAGGCAATTTTTTTATTTTGCTTCTTAATTTTCACATTACACACGAAATACTTAACACTTTGCGATTTTTAACCTTTTCAATGGGAAACACAGAACAAAAAAATAAAAAACAAAAAAAATGGGTACCACTTTCCAATAATTAAATCACGACACTTGATTGCACTGAATATATTGGGCGGGCCATTCCATATTGGAATATCTTTAAGCAAACACACCAACACATATTTTTGGGCCAAATTAACACTTAATTTGACTTCCAAGAAAAACCACACACGCAAAAAAAAAAGAAAAATGAAACACTTTCCAATGCTGGACTCAAGTCACATGATTGCATATTGGAATATCGTTACGCATGCAAGACTTTTCGCACCTTTCCAAGCACATGTACACTTGAGTGACTCTGTGTGGGTGGCCAGGGGAGCGCTAGTTATTCTTGTGATTTTTCTTAGTAAAACACAATTTTACGATTTAACTTCATTATCAAACCTTTTTAGTCGATCAGTAGACACATTTTTCACGATTTTCAATCCAAAAATTTGATATTTTATTTGATTTTTAACTCCGGGAGTCTTTTTTCGCCCTTTTATTCACTCATACATATGCATGTACATGTATGTATGTATAACTCTGCGTAGGTGGTCTGTGAAGCGCTAGTGCGCAGAATAGGCAAACTGTTTGATTTCTTATAATAAAAAACAATTTGACGACTTAAATTCATTATCAAACACTGTGGTGACCTTTCAACTCATTGTTTGACACATTTTTCACTAATTTCCGTGCAGAAATCTGCTATTATTTGAATTTTTCTTGTTTTTTTCACGGAGCGCGATTTGTACGACTTTTTTCCCGCCGAAAATTTTTGCAGAGAGGATTAGCGAAAGAGAGCGATCTAACGAATTGGAAGGAGGCAGCAGAAACAACAACAACATTCGAAACCAATTCGAGGCTCAAGAGTAAGAGAGAGAGAAAGAGAGAGATCATTTATTTAGGTGCACAATTTTGATATTTTATTGGATTTCTAAATTAGAAAAATCCTTATTGTTTTTCAATTTCATTCAATAATATTTAAATACTTCAGATATTGACTTTTTCAATGTCACAGTTTATTTCGTGCAAGAACTTTGGGTAAATGTATTTCGTGAATTGTGATCCCTAACGAAATTGTTCTTATTTGACAGACGGACAGGCAGACGGACATGGCTAGATCGACTAGGCTGGTGATGCTGATCAGGAATATATATACTTTTTGGGGTCGGAGATGCCTCCTTCACTGCGTTGCAAACATCTGGTCAAAATTATAATACCCTCTGCAAGGGTATAAAAAGCTGGGTAGGGACCTGTAGTTGGAGATGTAATCAACACAACTTAAACTTACATCAAAAAACTGACGAATCACCCGAATAAATTGGCCAGAAGACTCACAGAACACAGAAGCAGAAGAAGACTCAAAAGAACACATCCCATCCACCTACCCCACAGAATATTCTAAACCGCCACATAAACTAAAATACTGTTCGGCTGCAATGTAAAAAGGCGAACTAAGATTTAGCTATAGCTTTCAGGCTTTAAGCTATTTATGGAAAGTTTTTTATATCTAATGCATCTAGATTAAATACTTTTAAAATGGTGAATAAAAAACAAACAATAACAAACTTTAAATAATTTTTTATTGATGTGTTTGCCAACTGCGTGCATGTATAAAAAATAATTTTATATCGACAGATGCGGGTTTTCAATATCCGACCGTAAATATTTAAAGCTATCTAAAGGTTAGCGATTATTGAACCCCGGAAACCAGAAATCAGCACATATTATATACAAATAATCAGTGTGCATTAAACAAAAGTGTTAGCAAATTAAACAAACCCCTTTTAATATAGGGGCAAGAGAGAGAAAAAAAAATGTTAACAATGTTACTTATTGGCTAAAATTTCAAATTTCATGCCGTGCTCATGTTTTTCCAATTCTGTTATTAGACTGGTTTTGGAAAAGGCTGCTGCTGGGGCTAGAACGCCACCATTATTTGGCATTTTATCGGACTCGCGCAGGATGGTCAAGGCCGTTGAGAGCAGTGCCACACAGGTAGCTCCATATCCGGGATTCATTCCTGAAACTCGTACCATTAGCGTTTTAGTTGGAGGGTCCGTATATTGATCTGAGCTCTCGGTCAAACGATCGCCCTTAGGCCAGCCCATGGCCTTAAACGTCATCCTGAAGTATGTATGCTCCATAGATTTCTCACTAGGTCCAGAGCGTGAAGCTAATCCTCCAGAAAATATGCCAGGATACTTCAGGAGCAGCGTGCGACCAATTTGAAACTTTGACATCAGTCCAAATATGCTTGCGAAAAGGATCACAGCGCCGGCTGCAATCCAAGAAGGGAATCCCACATAGGCTTGCATCTGAACGGGTCTTTTTTTATCCTGTTCGTATAGGAAGCGCTGTGATCTCATTACCACCGACCGATCGGAGCCAGGAAATGGCAGGCACACTTTATCCACTTCGGTGGAACGAAAGACCAACGGTCTTGGCTTGAGAACGGGAAAGAACTTGGGCAATCTCACAGGGAACAGTTGCTGCCGAATGCCGCGCAATTCATCCGAATGGGCCAGCCCATATACAGCACTCTCCCATGTTCCATAGTTCAAGCCAGCGCTGCCGCCGCCACCGCCGCCTTCCTTTACTCCACTTTCCAAAAAGGTTTCCACGGAGTTGACGGTTCCGTCGAAGTTCTTTTCCGCAAAGATGACGCCCATATCGGCGGGAATGGAATCAAAGCCACAGGCGCTCACTACATACACTCCTTTCTCCTTGGCCCTCAAGTCGTACTTTAATTGCATTGTCTCCATGTACTGGGGCTCGCCACTAACGTCGACATGGTGGGTGCCCGATTCGATGCAGGCACTCACAACTTTCTCGCCATGGAAACGATAAGGACCTGCGGTGTTTACCACGATCTTGGCCTTACGAGCCATTTCCAGAAGGGAAGCGTCATCGCTGACGTCAGCTATGAAGATGGGAACCTGCGAGAGATCCTTCTTAGCCTTTGCGCCCATTTGCTTGAGCACCGCCTCCAGTTTTTCACGGTTTCTGCCGGCTATTCCCCATTTTAATCCGTTGAGCACGGATACAGCTTCAAAAACTGTGTATTTTCCAGTAAATCCGCTGGCTCCAAAAATAATGACGTCCAATCGATCCGCAGACATTTCACACAATATTCGTTATCAGATTTTTCTCGCCGGCTGTCGCGTCGCTGTCTGCGATTAGAAATATGAGATTTATTGTTTTTATATTAGAAATAAACACGTTCCAACTAGTACCGCAATATACTCTCTTCCGTGTTTGCTGGTTAAGTTTAAGTGCGGAGATAGGAATAATTAAATGTTTGCAATGGGCAAAGTCGAAGCTGTCAATTAGGGCTGAGACTAAACATTCATCATATTTTGGGAGCTATGCAATCGATGTTTTAGTTCCGATAGTGGTTCCGATAGTGATTCCGATTTTTTGTATATATTCGCTATTTAGCTACGTACTCATACACACGAAGTGTTTTTAAGCAATGCTATAGAGCGAAAAGGTGTCTATTCTCGTTTTGACTCCTTTTGGCCAAACCAAATAATGGTTGCGTTATATTGTCCCCTTGACCACACTTTTTGCCTCTTTGACCAAACCTTTTGGTCCCCTTGACCACACTTTTTGTCACTGATCCGCTAGTGGTTACTAAAATAACAAAAGCAGTTCCATTTAGTAGTTTTCCACACTACTATCGATTATTTTAGTATTATTCTGCCTATCGATGTGTGTTTCCTACACTATTGTAAAAGTTACTATATATAGTAACAGTATACAATATACACTGTGTAAATTAACACAGTAATAAATCACAAACACAATATTTGAAAAAAAACAAAAAATCGATGTGTGATTTTGCCCTGCTATCACCCCTAGCCAGCTGTTTTTTTGAATAAATATTAAAGAATTTTATGACCTCAATGTTGTTAAGCTAATTAGCACTTTGTACATATTAAATAATAATTAATAATTTTCTTCACCAGGCAGCATAAGGTAAATGTTCAAAAAATGTACTCTACGTTAATCAAATCAAAAACACGTATTAACGAAGAAAGATAAGTGAATATCGCAGATTCAACTCAAAAAAAAGGTTGATAATATATGTATACTTGCTTGAAATAGGGACAACAGTATGTTACTAGGCTAAATATTAAAACAAATGCATAGTTTTTATTTACATTTTACTTTTCTGTACAAAATTATTACTTAACATAATTTCCTTACATTTTCTAATGTCTAGTAACCAAAATATGACATTTGCATGTGAAATGCATATATTATTTGTTGTATTCATATGGTTAATATGTACATAGAGTAGCTTTTAAATTAAAGAATTACTTTTCTTTCGTTAATATAGAATGTAATGTAACAAAAATGTGTTTTTATTATCAAATAAAGGTGAGAGGGTGTATTGCAAATGTTTGATGTTACATGTAGACGACGTTAAACTGCGGCCTGGGCTTAGCATAGGTTTCTTAACTACTTTGGCCAAACACAGTTTCGCGGAAATTCTTAATTTTTTGCACAAAGAATGATTCTAACGCTTCAGCACACTTGTAAAAGGATGACTCCTTTGGGTTGTAGTACCGGCAGTTGTCAAAGATTTTTGTCATATCGCCTATGAATTCGGCTAATTTTGTGTAGGCGTTTGATTCCAGTTTGCTTTCTATTTGTTTGAGATCTGGGAGTGGAAAGTCTTGCTTAAGAAGAAAACAATAAGTAAATAAACTTGTAACTTACCCATTGGCTCCTTAATTACTTTGTAGTAGTCAGGTGCTTCTTCCGGATCAACCGGTTCCATAAATGGCCAAGCACTTTTGTGTAGCTGTGGAAACAGACAATCATAGAATAAATTAAATTAGGCAGTAAGCTTTGCTGAAACATCCCTACAACGACTACTTGAATTATTTTTTTTAGAAAGGCATATATTTGCTTGACGTATAGTTTGTGATAACAAGAAATGAGACTTAGGCGAGCAGAACTTTGCACACACTGCATTATATAAATTAAGCCAATCGGTACTATGGCAATTAAATAATGTAGTCTTACAGTTTTAAGTACATTTAAAATATACATAAGAGCTTGGGTTAAGGATTAATTACCTTTAAAACAAATACAAATTGGCTCCGATTGTATCTATGGGAGGATCGGGATTAGTGGCCGAATATGTCGATTTCTCTTAATCTCTTTAAATAATATTTTGTTACAATTATCAAAGTTAAATGCCTTTGTTTAAATAATGAAAAAATATAGTATTCTAAACCGATTCAGCCGGAAAGCTCAAAAATTACGATTTTTCTTTGCTTGGAGACAGACCAAGAGACAGACGATGCACATCAAGAATGCCTTTCTTTGTTAAACTTTTTATTTAAACAACAAATGTTTTAATTTAAGAAATTTGTATATCCTTGGAACTTACCTGTATTTGTTTAATTAATGTTTTCAACTCCAGAATTTCATTGGCAGTAAGAGTCTTCATATTGGCAGAGTTTGCATCTGTTTTTCGCTGACACTCGGGACATACGTATTCGTCTATAAACTCGGCTTCACTCTGCAAAATTCCAACGCACCGCCCATGGAACCAGTCCTGGCATTTATCGCAGCATATATAAAACTGCGATTCATCGTAGGGTTGACGGCAGCTGCAATAAAGCTGCTGAGTCTCTCTCGCTTTCTTGCAGTCAATGCAAATAAATTCAGACAGTTTCTTCGATTCTTCTTCGGTAATACTGACGCAGTCGCCATGGAACCAATTGCTGCATAGGTCGCAACCGACATAGAACCTAATCGAATACAAGTTTATGAAACTGGAGGTTAAGGTTTAAATACGCTTTTACATACTTGGTGTCATCATACGGAGTGCGGCAAACGCAATAAAGCTTCTCCCTTCGTTTTGTTAACTTCTTTGGCCTGCCGACACCATGCCTGTTGTTGTGGGCATTTGGTTCTGATCTACAATATAAAGGGGCATTAATATTGAGCAAAAAAAATAAAATAATAATAATAATAATCTATAATTACAAACCGTTTAAAGTCGATATCTGATTCCCTACGACGGTCTGAGTAACTTCGTTCATTCTCGCTTTGCTCCTCGGGTGATGCGATACTTATTGGGCGTCCGTGTCGTTGGACTTTATTTTGAACCTCTTCTCGTATTTCGTTTTGTAAATTACGCTCTAGTAAAGAGCGTTTACGTAAGATACTTTTCTTGAGCAGTTCCTTGTGCCGTTCCAGTTTTGATTGCTTTTCCTCTTCAAGTTCTTCGGAGTCTTCATTAGTCCTACGATTTTTTTTGAGGACACGATTTAATTGACCACAAGTAGTCATGGCATTTGGTCGTCTTAAGGGAGTCCGAATTTTCCACTCAACGTTGTCATTGTTTTGTTGGCGGGACAAAATGTTGCGGCGACTTGGTGTTAGGATTTCATCGTTTGCACTTTCCAAATTATCCAAGCTGTTGGCATTTTGATGTTCTTGTTGTTTCTGCATGTTAACCAGTTTTTCTTCAAGTTCTGGACTTAAATTACCTTGTTTAAGGGCATTTGAAATCGCTTTAAAAAACCAAACAAATTATTAGTCATATACATATTTCGTTTTAATAATACTTACACTGCTGTATGTAGCCGCTGGTGACAACAAAGCTCTCGCTCTGTTTATCTTCTTCGCCTACTGCAGGAGATGTACTATCGGTATTGTTCGCCGGTTCGTTTTGCTCTATGCCCTCTATTAGGGAAGGAGCACCGACAGAGGGCTTGTTAATTGTAATATTAGTGTTTTCGATTTGTGCACATTTACTATGCTCCTGCTCATTGCCATTGTTTATGGAATTAATTCTAATAGTTGGACTGGCTTCATAAGTAGTTGTTTGCGCAGTGGCGTCGTTGTCGATGTTGGTCTGCAATGAACATCGTTTAAGGTCTTCACTTTCATATTTTAGGCGATGCTGTTCGTTATTGTCTTGATCTTGAACTAGAACTAGATTTTCAATTTTTAATTTTCTTTGTTTGCTGAAAAAGCGCTTACTACTAATGTTGTTGCAGCACGGATCACTTAATAAAATGCTACCTTGGGCTACTTCATTTGGGACTGTGGGCTTATTTTGATAGGGCGGACTGCAGGTGACAATAATCTCATCAGCATCGTCCTCGTCTTCGTCTTCTTCCGGCATTTCATGAGACACATAATTCAAATTCGAATTCGCCACATAGTCAAATGATAAGCTGTCACCAATCTAATTGTTTCCAGAAATGTGGGATATATTCTTTATAGTCGGAAAAGTTTCATTGCATTTATGTATATGTTATAAGGGAACGTAAGCGAAGAGCAAATTGCAAATTGCTTTTGACAGAAACACCTACCTGACTTTAATCAGAGATCAGTTGTAGTATTTACTCCAGGCAACCTTTTAATGTATTATAGTTGAGTTATTGTAGTTGAGTGGTAGTAGTTGTAGGTGGCGAAGAGATTAACACGTAGTTAGGAGTTGTAGTTGTTGACACGTGACATTTAGGCATGGTAAGGCGTTTTTAAGCAGTGAAAGCATGAATTTTATTTTTAGGTATTGACAATTTGTAATACAGAGATATGATAGAAATTTAACTGATTTAAAAATAAAATGCAACTGTGGCAAATAGATTAAAAGGCTATGTAAATGATGGTAAGGGAATGTCGGTGAGTTTGGTGAGGTGTATATTTTTTGGCGTGTTATTGCAATATTTCGTTTGGACAAGTGTAAAATTTTATTTCGATTTAGATGAGATGATTATAAAAATGGTTAAGCCTTTGTGTTCATTTCGTTTCGAAGGATTTCATAAAAACTAGTTCAATCGCGACGCTAGCACATGCGTTTGTGGAAAGGTATTAGGTCTTCTTTTAATTTGCCATTTTTGATTGAGTCTTCTTAGTTTAAAGAACGAGAGTTGCCTTCGATTAGTTTAACTTCAAATATGTCAGCCAACTAAAACTCTGTGTGTGGTTAATCTCTGCAGCAATTTTTTATCTTTTATTTCGATTCATATTTGAATTGGAACAGTAATTCAATTTGGCCATTAGGAAAATGCCAAATTTGTTATTAATCCAGTGGTTTGCACTCAAATTCAACTGATTTCTGATTAAAATTCATGACCTACTCAGTTTTATAACTGCTCCTGTTGCACTGATTTACAAGTACTGTTTGTTTGAAGAGTTTCCTTCATATCTATATAAGAAGCATGCGCTTTTTGTCAACACAAAGGCCAATTTGCAAATAATCATCCAACTAATTCAGAAACAAAAATTCACAAAGACTCTCTCTTTTGTGTGTTTAAATGTTAAAGGGAGCTAAAAGCATCCGTCAAGATGCTTACTCTGTTAGAATGTATAAATTTCTGTATAGCAAACCGCACACAGAAATCAAGAAGATTTTACTGTGTGGTGTATGCGTGTATATGTCCTGGAATTATTTAAAGAAAGAAAGAAATAAATGAACTCACTTCGCATGTACAACTTTGTTGATACCAAGTTGCAATTGGGCGATTCGGAATTTGAATTTTGTACAATGTTTTTGCAATGGTACAAGCATTAAGGGTTAATTTAAATCGAATGTTAAGTCTTGCGCCAATCAGTTGTACATTGCCTCCAAGTGTTAGCTTTGCATTTCTTTCTTTCTTGGCTTTAATCCCAGTACTTATGTGTGGGTGTAATATCTTAAAGTGCTTTTAAAGCATTTAAAGGGGGTGGATAGAAAGTTTTCTAGAAAATGTAAGCAATCGCATACATTTCTAAATACTGCCATTCAAACGGCTAACTCATCTAGCAAAGGATGCTTTAAATGTTTTTTTTACGCAAAGAAATAGAGCTGGTCCCCAAGATTTTGGTTTGCATAATATGTTTTATTGCAAAAAGCGCTTTACATTTTACAAGTATTTTAGGTATTACTTAGAAACCAAATGTCTCCAGGCAAGAAAGTTTATTCGCAGCACGTTGTCTAATACTTTGCCTTGGCTTAAAACATTAGGTGTCAGTCTAGATAATTGTTCAGTAAATTTGCTTAATGTGCTTTTACTCATTATCTAATAGTTGCTTACAATTAAAGTGGTATTCACATTTTTAGTCTAAATACATTCGTGTAGTTTTATTTAAATAAACAAAATAAATATGTCGTAGGTGTACGTAAGTAATTGAAATAATATAATCCTAGGCATTGAGCTCCCTGCACGGAGAATTAGCTGTTGAATAATTATTGCAAAACTAAGCCATGGTGTGAAATTTTTAAATGAAAGTCTTCGTTGCTGTACTTGGGAAAATACAAAAGCATATCCAGTTCTTATATAGATAATCGCTTAGGAATGTATGCATACAAATTGGGAAACGCAAAGAATTTTAATTAAATTTAATGAGAAGTTATATTAAAAAACAAACAAACAAATTATAAGTACGGAACAAAACGTATAAGAAGTGCAAGTAAAGCAGCAACATGCCTCTCTGGTTTCATGAACAATTAATTATAGCTTAAACGTAAATATAGAACAAATAAATTGCCATTTAAGTCGATTTTAATCAGGAAATGCAGCCCTACAAGTCCCGATATATTCCTTACTGCTTTGCTCCGCATTAAAATTACAATTAAAAGCTACTCACTTGTTGATGTGTAGCCGATTGGTGTACTGGGGTGAGTGGAGGCGGCTGCGATTGAACTGTTTCCGGCTGCACAGCCAAATAAATTTTTGTTGGCCCCAAAACGCCGAGTTTTCCGTTGGATTCTTGGGCTAAAGTAAAGAGGAGCAAATGTACATTGTTATTCTACTGATATATTTAAGAAATAAATCGAATAATTCACCTTTCATCAGCTGCTGCTTGACCTGAGTTTGCACTAATTGCAGTTGTTGTGCAGTGAAGTCGTTGCCCACAAGGCCTTGCAAGACAATGCGTGGTCCATGCTCGGTTTGCAATACTTGAGCGGTGACACACTTAATAACTGTCCCAGGCGGTTGATTTTGAAGGAGACTTTCTTCGACACTCATAGGCTGTTGTTGGCTTTGCCCCTGCATTGTCTGGGATACAATGGGTTGCTGTTGAGGCAAGGAGCTTACGGTTCCATCGTAGCTAGTGGTGGACTGTTGCTGGATTTGCTGTTGCTGGACAACCACTTGCTGTGGGCTCTGTGATGAGAGGATCTGCTGCTGCTGCTGCTGCTGCTTGACTGGTGAACTCTGCGGACTTGCTTGCGCTACGGCTGTCGATGAATTATTCGTTACGATGTGAGCGTTCCCATCGCCCTGGTGTTTGACATGTGCCACGATTTGCGCCTGATTATTTCCCAATGGTTTCACTATAACCTGTTGGCCATTCACCGTGGCTACCTGCAGCTTGCCCTGTGCCAATTGCTGGGCTAGTGTCGAGTTTGGAACAAGCACTTGCTGTATTCCAGATTCATTGGACTCAGCACTGTTTATCTGTGCCTTCTCTTCGGCCGGCTGTTGCGACTGTTGGTGTACTACAAGCTGTTTAACCAATTTCGGTTGGGCACTCGATGAGGATTGAAGAACTTGGTTCGTTTGAACAACAAATTGTTGCTGAGGCTGAACGATATGCTGTTGTTGCTGTTGTTGTTGCTGCTGCTGCTGCTGCTGCTGCTGAGTCTGAATCTGCTGCTGCACCATTTGCAGGGCTTGACTCTGCGGAACATTCCTCTGAGTAACTATAGTTTGGCCGGGGCTCAAAATGATGCGCTGTCCACCCACTACGATCTGCTGTTGTACATTGCTCGTGTTAACAATTTGCTGGATCACCTTCTGTGTTGGTTGACTTGCGCCCTGGCTTAGTGCAATTTGCTGTGTTTGCTGCTGCGGCGACTGTTGAATTTGTTGTGAAAGCACATGAGATTGTACAAGTTGCTGCTGTTGCACTGGCGATGCTCCTTGTTGCTGCGCAGACGATGTGGATATAATAACCTTTTGTCCTTGAGCATTTTGGCCAACCACAAATTTCGAGCCCGACTGCACGAATACTTGTTGCAGGTTTTGCCCAGTCGAAGACGTGCTAACCACCTTTGACACTGTCTTTTGTAAGGAAGGTGATGATGTTGCTGAGGCAGATGCGGCTGCTTGTTGTTGCTGCTGGGCCAGCAACAGTTTATTTTTGATTTGAGCAAGCGGTAATGCAACGCGTTGCGACGAAGCCATTGATTGAGTCCCTGATGTCTTCGTCACATGTTTAACTGCGATTTGTTTCATCAGAGGCGTTACCGGCGTCGTGGTAGTTGCAGTTGATGTTACTGCTGGGGATGATGGAGTCGATACCGCTTTAACGGGCATTTTGATCTTATTTCCTATAGAAAGATAGTCGAATTCTTAAGTTAGAATCGCAAAAACAAATTAATAAACTAAAATGAATATATTTACCTGGTGTCGTTGCGTTCGATGATGTACTTGAGGTTGTCAGTACATGTAGTTTACCATCTGGCATTTGAACAAGTTGCTGACCTGGGTTTAATCCGCGCACACTTACTTTGCCATCCGGCCCTCTTATAATCTGTACCTTGTGTGGAGTGGGTGCAGACGGTGTAGTTTGCGTGCTAGACGTGCTAGCTACAGCAGGGGAACCAGCCGCTGACGATGTGTTTCCTGTTGCTGTGCGAGAGACCTGTGTCACTGCCTGCTGAATAATTCGAGTTGTTCCATCGGGATTCTTCACGATTACGCGCCTGCTGCCAATAACCTGTCCTTTAACTGTAGGAATAAGATGACATGTGATTAAACTGATGTTTCACTGAGTTTGTATTAATTTTTTGTACCTGGGGTTATAGAACGAGTGACCTCGCCACTGCCAACAAGTTTTCGCTGCTGGTGGACAGCGCGTTGCAATTTCAGTTGTTG
Source organism: Drosophila tani (assembly GCA_008042535.1). Classification (NCBI taxonomy): domain Eukaryota; kingdom Metazoa; phylum Arthropoda; class Insecta; order Diptera; family Drosophilidae; genus Drosophila; species Drosophila tani. The sequence continues at coordinate 22,103 of VNJO01000833.1, read as the reverse complement.
CTCCATTTTCTCCTTTACATCCTCGCTCGATTTCGGAGCCAATTGGACTCGGCCAGATCCGGCAGAAGTTTCAGTATTTGAAGAGCTCGGACCATTATTGCCACTGGCCTCTATTTGGCGAGATGCTACGGATCGCGTCACGGTTGACAGCCGCGCCTTTTCCTGCTTCTCGCCAATAAATTTGATTTCCCATAACTCCAGTTTATCTTCTTCGACCCATTCTTCGCTAATTTGTGGCTCGGTTGGCTGAGGAGATTCAGCGCGCTTTCGTTTTCGCAGTCCAGACCTTATTGATGTCACTTCTGCAGGTTGGATGAGATGCAAACAAAAGAAAATATTTCAATTAGAAGTAGAAACTAATTTCGATTAGCTTATTATATTAACTTATTTCCAACACATTACTACAATTAATTGTATTCAGTTCACTTACCTCTAATAGTCTTTGGCATTTCGAGTGGGATGACAACTTTTCGGCGTAAATAGCTAGTTTTTTCGCCATATCGGCCTGCATGGCGAAGTTTTAGCAATTCCAACGTAACAATTTCCGTTTCCGTCGTAACCTGATGCTTTCCATCTGTGGACGGTGGCTTCGCTATCATGTCGTCCCAGCGTAGACAAGACCACAATATTCGCAGCTGAAGGGCTAGGCAGGACAAAGTCGTGGCGTTGGACGTGCGATAGGACCAGCAAGTCCGAAAGAGGGGACGGGAGCACTGATATTGCCAGATTGTGTTATTTTTCGCGGCGTGATGGAAGCCATTGGTTGCAGATTTTCCGCCAAGTCGTGCTAACTTGAGAAGCTCGAAACGCGGCAACACCAACAGGCTTCGCTTCTTTTTATGAGTGAGGAAAGTAGAAATTAGAGGGTACCTCGAGTACACCGGCTTCTTAGACACAATTGCTTTGTCCTCGGCTTTTACAGCTTGTTCATACAGTTTGGCTTCGTCATTAATGAGGTACACACGACCCCGAGGAGAATTAGGTGAATATACGCGTTCCGTTCCGTTCTCATAGTACTCTCGTTCATATTTCTTTGCACACTCACGCTTTACTGGACGAGGAGTGATCGGAAACCGACGGTTCTGCTTGTTGAGCGGTATATCCTTATCCAGCGTTTGATCCAACACATCCTTAGTACCGATATACGCCTTCTTGGACTTCTGGTTGCGCTTTCGACGCCATCCGGGAGTCATATCAATATCTTCAGCGTTACCACCAGCACATGCAGACGTTAGCCCAGCTACTATTGAATCTTCTGTACTCTCAATTTCTACATTACTGCAAACGTCCATACTTTCGATGTAGTCCATTTTGTCCGAGTCTTGGGTGTTCGAGTCCGGAGTAGTGTTGCTACCGGTACTTGGATTATCTTCGTCCTTAATTTTTATGTTGCCAGAATCGGGTTCCGTCAATAAGAACTCGGTCAAATACTCATCTGTAAAATGCACAGCATGCGCCCGCGCCTGTTCCCAATCGTGAAGTAGATCCAGCGGTGCTTCTGATTCCGCTGATTTGCCGTCCTCCGATTCGTCTGCAGCAAGTTGGGTTGACTCCCTCTTTCCCTCTGTGAGCTTTTGCTCGAGAATCGAGGGTTTCTTAACAGCTCCCAGTATGGCCGCGACAGTCTCCTTCGAGCCATTTCCCGCAGTGTGGGCCTTCCGAAGTAGAAGCAAAAGTTCCTTCTTTGCCCGGGCTTTCTGGAGACACAACGGCGAGTAGCAAGTGTTTTGAGTTATTTGAGATACAGCATTTGAATTTGTGTTACATTCCTTTGTGTAGCAGCGGAAAGTCTTAGCGAAACGATTCAGTTGACTAAACTGTAGGCGCACTGTCTGGATTTGTTTAGCAAGTGAGTTGACCAGCTCAAGGTTTACGTTGGCAGGACCTCCCTTTGCCGCGACTTCTGTGAGGCGAAGTAGACGTTTCTCCAGATAGGTTTGCTTGCTGTTGGCTGCAACCTGCGGATTCGATGTTACCAGTGGCTTCAGATCACTGTCAACCTTACAAGCTATTTGCTCCTCAACCTCTGCCAATTTCATGCGGCGCTCCAATAGATCATCTAGTCGACATTTTCTAGCCACTTTAGGGTAGTAAATACGGCCTGGAGCACTGAGGGCCTTGCTTACGTCTATATGCCCCTTGACTTTTTCTTTAACATCCTCAATTACTTTTACATTTGTATATTGCTCTGGTAAGTAGTGGCACACCTGGCCATCGACATTGCTTGACGCACATTGTTGTATAAAACGCTGTGTTCGGGGATCGACCAATATAATTTCATTGACTGCCTTTTCCTCGCCCATGGTGTAATGAACGTACACTCTGTTGTGCACCATTGGTTGAGCTCGTCTGGCCCGAACACCGCAGCGCCGGCTGCTTGAGAGCCAGAGCCAGCCCCACTGTCCATGCACACGATATTCTTCACCTTTTTGTTTCCAGACTTGGTGCTTGAGTCCCAGCGAATACTTGATGTAGTTGAAAGCCAAGCGGTTTCGCTCCTCCTCGTCATCGCGCTCGCGTTTCTCCCTCTTCTCCAGCTTCTTTCGCTCTTCTCGTTCGCCACTGGTTATGCGCTGTAGAGTTGTGTGTCCAAGTTGCTCGTGCCATACATTGGCGAAAACGACGCTCTTCAGGGATGATTGGAACAGCAACAATACTGCCGCAAAGTCTGTCGCGCGCCGAGCGTTCATCACAGCAGCATTCCAAACCTTTTTGTTAACCACCCAGTTGGGATTTAAGAAAGGGGCCGCTATATTCGATTCGAAGTTGATCAGAGTTTGCCTGAGCGTGGTGATCATGTTCTCGGTCGAACCCATGGTAATGCCAATCCATTTAAAGTCGGAAGCCGTCGTTAGCGAAAACTTGTGAGACAGATGACGGCGTTTGTCGCGTTCCTCATTACGCTGCGGCTTGTTCAATGCGATCGGATTAGTGGAATACTGGTTGATATAATTTTTGAATCCTTGCTCCATTCCAAGCTTGAAATAAAGAGTGCCGTTGTTCAACTGATTTGACTTCTGTCGCGTGATCATTTTGCTTTCTTCTTGTTTTTTTGTACCCTCTAACGATTGACTTTCAGATTTGGCGTCAGCTTCCTCAGCTACCACGTCCGTTGTCTCTTTTTCAATGAGTTCATTAGTAGCCTCTTGTTCAATCTCAATTAGACTGCGCTTGGTGTGCTTGTGCTCATTAGTTAGCGTTTCAGTCAGTTTCATTTGGCGCTCGATTTCCTCCTTGCGCTCCATCAGCTGGGCGTGCAGGCGAGTTTCCAGTTCATCGGCGTCCAGTCGGTTTAGCAACATTTTTAACTTACTCGTTGTACTGTAGTACCAGCAGCTGCAGTCCGTTTGATCTTCGATGAAAATACGGCGAGCAATAAACCAATATCTGCGCCCATGGCGATCAACACCCAGACTGTCATGCCGGATCAAGACCCCCTGTTTTTCCTGGGGAAGCACGCAGTCGACTACACCACTGACCTTGTGGGATCGACAGAGTCCGCACTGCCAGTCCTCAGTAGGTACGTCATTCATTGGCGGGTCCACGCATTCCAGGTGATAGACGGCCGGGCAGGTTTCACAACATAATAAGTCACCGAGGCGATGGCATACGCGACAGTGGTCGTCGTAATGAATCGGCCCTTCCTGGAGCATTACGTCGCGTATGGAATTTGCGGTTAAAAATTGGTCTGCTAAAAACTGGAGCACTTCGAGACGGTTGTCAATGGTCGTGTATGGGTATTCAGTTCTACTCAAAATGTGATATACATTCCGATCAAATGTCCTGTCACTTTCGACGTAGCTGCGCAACACCTCCGGCCACGTTATTGTGTCAATCAGATACAGACTGATGTTCACAGTATCCTTTTGATCCAATGGCCCGAAGTGTGTGCCCTGTGCGTCCTCTTCTCGCAGGATCGCCTTCAGCAGCATTATGTGTATGTCCGTCAAGAGAGCACTCTGCTCGTCACATGCTAGGGCTGCGGCGAAGTCTTCAAATCGGAATGGCGACAGACGCACCAAATGGCGAAAACGGCGTAGTACTTCATAGATACTGAGGGCGCGTAAAACGTGGGCATTAGCTATGGACAGATCCTCGGAGGAATCGGGTAATTCCAGCGCTGCATACTGCCGCCCCTCTTGCAGCCACACGGGCTCCGGGCTGGGCGGACGTGGGGGTCGGCCAGCTCCGTTTTGGTTAAAACTGCATACGGAGAACTCGGATTCGCTTTCATTTGCTGCATCCAGGCTTTCGTCGTCGCTGGGGGTGAGTAGCATGTCATCCTCATTTTCCGACTTGTCCTCTTCGGAATCTCCAAAATCCGACCCGTAGTGATATTCTGACTCGTACCCTATAAAAAGTGGCATATACAGTTATCAGAATACTTTATTTTCATCATTTACCTCTCAAGCGATTGCTTGAAATATAGCCTGACATTTTGTAACACAGATTTTTTCGTAATTAGACATTTGTCATTAGACTAACGACAGCTCTATTTGTCATTATATATAACTTTTGCAGTCCCCAATAACAGCCAATCGTTCTTATGACAGCTATTGGTTTATAAATGTTATAATGTCAATGTTGTAAATTGTGGAAATAGTTTCTGAACTGAGGAAGTTTCTGAACTCTAAGCCAATTTACTCTGAAGCCTCTCAAAAAAAGAATTTGTGGCACAAACAGATTTTTAAAGCCACTTCTAAGGCCAGGCGAATTTATGTTTTTTTTTTTTAACAGGCCTAGACTGCGCCAGGAAACAGTTTATTAAAACCATTTCAGTATTTATCTAAGCTCAAACCGTAAACAACAACAACAACAATTACCTTTCCTGCCGGCGTAACTGCTGGTATTGGGTTGCACAGTTGACTTGCGTCCGCGTCCCCTCTTGGCTGCGCTCCCGCGATTGCTGCGGCTGTGATTGTTGTGGCTGCTCCGGCTGCCCTCGTCACTCTGCGGGGAAATGCCCCTGGAAGCTGACGGAGTGCTGGGCTGCGACTTTCCTTCGCTTAGATATTTAGGCTTCTTCAGCAATTGGTAACTGAATCGTCCTGACGCCCGCTCATTCGGCGTCTTTGGCGGCCGACCACGTTTACGGCTACCGCGGCCGCTCATTTCGGTTGAGTTTCCTCTGCTTAGGCTGTTAATTGCGATTTAGCTTCCTGTTCCTTACGCGTGGGTGCGGCTCTATTCAGACACGGTTCCGTTTTATTGCTGCAGAGCTGCACATTAGATCTGGAACAAGAATTAAACAATTTAGTGCAAATCTCTTCTGCTTGCGGGCCGCGCTTCTCTCACTGGCTGCAGCCATTTACGGACACATTCAAACACACATTTACTCGGTGGCACATACAGGGAAAAAATCGATCAGATTCACAATGGCTAATTACTGGCTTTTCACTTTTTCAGGAACTCCACGAAAATTACTACATTTTTCGTATAGCAAAAACCCGCCAAAACAAGCCCCGTTCTATTAAAGATGATAGTTCCGATTTAATATATTAAAAGTACGCAGAATTTGTACAGTACAGAATTGCCTGTATGTATGTGTGCGAGCAAATGAAGCCAACGCACATTGTCCGCCATTTAAAGAGCTGTGAAAATTTTCCCGTATGCGAAAATGCTCAGTTTTCTGTCAAAAACAACACAATTCACCACTGCACACTTTACCCTGCATATTGAGAAACAATTGCCGAATTTTTAACACACAATATTAAGTATTTTTAACTATCTTCTAAATGCGAGCCTTTTACCTAACATTTCAAATCTAGAGATGAAAGATACATCGACGGATCATCGATATATCGATATTATCTAAATTTTAAAACATTACGATAAATTTTTCATACGTTTTTTTAACCTTTATCCGACTATTTGTGGAATCGACAATAGATATTTTGTTAATTAAAAATATTCCCTAAAACAAAATGGGGTTTAATACATCAAAAATTGCTCGATACATAATAGCTAAGTCCATGTGATTTGGAGATCTAGTCGAGCTATAGTCTTTCGTGTTCTGCTTTACACGTGAATTGTGTGTATTTGTTGTCACAGATATGTTTGCTTATATGCAAACCACGGTATTCCTTTATAAAACTGTAAATAATTTAAAATTTGAGCAACTAAAATATTTAAAGACACCTATCAAATATAAAAAAAACCTTTTTACAAAGGCTTATTTTTTAAATTATATTTAAGAAATAAGGCAAATTTCTGAAGCTCCGCTACTCGAACTTATGTATATTAAATCAAAATATAAATAAACAAAACCATCGCAACATTGGTAAAAGTCTCTGTTTTTCCCATCTCTAGTTCAAAACATAACTGTGTACAGTCGACCAATCACAGCGACCCTTCTATTTCTCGATGTCGCAAGCGACATCTGTCGGTCGGTTTATGCACCAAATTGTTAATGGTTGATCGACAGATATTGCTATCGATATTTCTACCGAATCGAAATAACTGCTGCATTTCAAATTTTGGCGCTAAGTCGTTACAATTTAAAGATGGGCAACGTTTAGTTGTTTCCATTTCACATTTCCGTGCCACTGTGACTTTTTTTTATGTTGATGTATGATGCTAACCAACTTTCTTAAATATGTAGCTTCCCACTATCTGAAGAAATTTACACTTAAAACAACCATAAAAACATAATAAATATATGTCTTTCTAAACGACAAGATAATGTTCCAAAAAATTGGAGACTGTGCCTATTTTTGCTATTATTTATACTTTGGGCAACATTTTCAGAAAGTTAAAGAAATGGAACAACGGGCAAGCATCTTATCGAAATTTTGGAATTCCCCAGTTCATTTGTATAGGGAATACCTTTAGAAATTAAAATTCTTATACGCAGAGTTGTTTCAGAGCAGTACTTGATTTTGTAGCCCTGTACACATTGCTATTGCTATCTTATCAGCAACACCAACCGACCGATACAATGGCAGAATGCGGACTGTTTATGCGCTAGTATTAATTTATTAATCAACCTCGGCGGTTGCATTCCTAATAAATAATTTTTCCCAGTGAATTTACACCTTATTTCTACATGTGCGTACATTCCAGTCAGGATGTAATTGGTCTTTTTTAATACACCAAAGTTCATTCTAAAAAGTTTACTTTTCCTAAAGGTTCCAGCGCTGCTGCTAAATTAGTGCATTTTGAAAGGTTTCGTCACACACCTATGAGTGTTTCTTTTATAAAGACTTTCGCAGGTTCGTATTCTTAGAAATTGATTCGGTTTAAAGAACGTGGGAAACAACCTGCTTCCAGTGCTTACACATTAATCTGACGTCATGTGCTTGATATTGATAGCGCGAAAAGAAGAGAGTAAAGCTCTCACCAGCTTGGATTTTTACAGATAAGATAAATGCATATCTCCTTGTTTTAACGACTAGGGCATATACAAAATTGTTGTTTACATACTCGTCTCATTGAGTATGCGGTACTCAATATTGCGAACCGATTTTCGGGCTTACATATTATGTTTCATATGTATATTCGGGCGATATTGTTAAAGTTGTTATACTTACGTCGGTCACTCAAAGCGTTTTTATTCGTTTCTAGTGTAGATCAAGAAGATAAAAATGAATTTATTGTATTGGAGAATCATCTTAATGCTAATAAGTCTAAAGGCGATCTGGAACTATTCAGAGGCTGCGGCACAAGCCACCAATGGATCTATGGTTCTGAATGAATTAAATACGACAAGGTAAGGAATTATTGTATAGTTTATGTAATTGCATTTATTATTCCAATACCTTTCTGGCTTTGCAGTATACATCTGAATGGGACAAAAGGTCCCACGTCCAATGAAGTTTTGGATGTCACAATTTCCACTGCTATTGTAAACGAAAGCTCTTCAACTGAACAGGCTATTACTACAACCAGCAATAAGCTTCCCGCCGTTGAAGTTCCTTCTCAAAAAACAGCCGAGCCCGCTGATTGTTCCCAGCGTGAAAAATTTAGGATACAGCCTATAGCAAAAGACTCGTCTCGTTTGCGAAAATGCTGTCCACATGGAGAAAATTTAGACATATATCGGGAAAATCAAAGCGATTCCATGTGCGATAGTGCCGTTGTAAATTTTGAGCCGACGATAATAACTGCAGTTCTGTTTGATAACTGCATAGAGGACCTGGAAATTCCGACTTCGCTATCCTATGAAATTGGCAATCCCTGCAACAGGTACGACAATAGCTTAAATAAAATGGGACCAGATTTGGAATTTAGTAACGTATTTCTATTTGGGAGTGACTTGTTCCTTTTTGAAGCCTCTAATAACTTTTGGGTTTGTTAAATATCCGATGAAGTTGGACACTTATCGGAAGCGGGAACCTCCAGACGCAGGAAAGGGGCAAAACCATGTGCAAAAACCATTGAAAGAATTTTACTTCAAGTTTAGCTCGCTTCAATATGACGATCAAGAGGATGCTTTTTTCGTGCTGCAAGATGGATCCTTGTTAATTATTGACAAATTTGGCAATGAGTCATATACAGTTGAGCAAAATTACTGTCTTGATATTGATAAGTCAGGCAATTTGTTTGCCTTCACATGCGTTACACAAGTTGAAGAGCAAATCGCATTCGCCAAGGTGGGTAGCATGATTTTGTTTAAATTTGTACATACTTACTTACCTTTCTATTACTTCTTATTGAAGGTAATTTTCGTTGCTGTTCTGATGCTAATCTCGATACCCTGTCTGCTGTTAGTCACCTACTTGCACATGACACTTCGACTTTTGCGGAATCTGCATGGCCTTTCCCTAAGCCTGATGTCCCTATGCCTGGCTTCTGGATACTTTGTGCACTCGGTTGTGCACATCTACGGAATATCGAACACTGGATTTATTGGCTACGTTATCCAGTTCTTTATTTTAAGCTACTTCTTTTGGTACCTCTGTATATGTTTCAACGTTCTACTGAATGTGTGGTACAAGCTGCCTTGTTGCATACAGCTGACAAAGTCCTGGGCAGCATTCAACTTTGCGTGCTATTGTATCTTGGCTTTCACCGGACCGGCTACCATAGTTGGCATGACAATTCAAAAGGGATTGCCAGGAATGCCGTCTTACTTCCTGCAGGGTCTTACGGAATCCATACGCGACTCTCAGCGTTACTTCATACCTCCAGTGTCCACCGTATTATTTCTTAGTTTCTTGGTAAGTTTATTTTTCCTAAAAACGTAGATGCACTTGATCTATATACGAAACACTATACCCCTAGATCAACATAATATCGTTCTTTGGTTTTCAACGCATTAACGGATATGCCAAGGCTGAAAGCGAAAGGAGTGATCATGGCCAAAACAGTGAGAGGTTTGATCAGCAAAAGTACGAAGATGTGAAAAAGGAGTAAGTATAATGGTGGCTTCTCCAATTCCTTAATCTAAATAAGTAATATCTTTGATTTTCTCACAACTATAAACAGTGCCAAATGCGTCAGCCTCCTTGGAATAATTATGGTAATAAGTTGGCTTCTCGAAATAGTTACATTTTACTCAGGCTCCAAATCGAATTACCTGCTACTCTGCGACATGGTGAATGGCCTCCAAGGAGTTTGGGTATTGCTTATTTTCCTTGTTGTGCGTAGGCGCCGCACTATTATCTTACGGTGGTGGTATGATCGGGGCTCACATGAAATTGGAGGCACCGAGCTGCAAGCACTCAGTAAAAATAACAATCCTACATAGTTAGAAAATAATATACACATTAATGTAACCATTGTCAACGTTTTCGTATACGATTCGTTAATCTTTATAAAGCTGTCTAAGGTTTAAGCCGCAAAAGGGTTTAGATGATTAAGGAATGTTATCGATAAGATGTCTTAGATAAAGCTCGGAGAACCCTTTACGTATTCTTACTTTTATAAATGAAATGATTAAGCACAATGCAAGGGAAGTGCCACTCTTTCTGTTCCCGAAAATCAAGTATAAGCCTGGGACATATTCATGGCTTACTACTAAATAGTCGAGTAAGTGATAATTGCCAATATTTGTAAATATATTAATACAAATATTTTGTTCATATCAGTGATCCCAAAGTATTAAACTTTTTAGTTTCCTACAAAAATACAGAAATCTAATTTACAAAGCAGAACGCTGCCTGAAATGCCACTGCATTAAGTTTGAGTTATGCATAACAAAGATAACGTCCAGATAACATATAAATATGCATACAAATTGTTTATTCATACTTGTAAATAAATATTAAATGTTTGTTGTCGCTTATATGGTCATATAAAGTTAAATAGTCCATTTATTGTAAGAATTGTTTACCATCTATGCTACTATGCTAATATTCTTAAGGGAAATGTGTCAATTTTTGGGCGATCCAAACCGAAATTAGCCATTTTATATATTTTGTTAGTGGATTACGAATGTTTTGTTGAAACGAGATAGGGAGAAAACGGGTTGGCTTACGTTTTTCTTTTACGTAGTGTCGATTTCATCATAAGAGTAATTGTGTATTTACATGTTATATGCTACGTATATGGGATCCAACTGGTCGGCCAGAAAGCCGTCCCGTAAATGCATCCGTTGCTTTTCGCCACGACTGTTGATAGGCACCACACCTGGAAAGAAATTGTTATTAAAACAAACGTGTACATAAGTTTTTGATTCGTTGATACGTTGCGACTTCTGACAACAATACAAACCTGGATCAACAACCACAACAACGCCTACGATTAGCTGATGATCTTCTAATACTGTGTTTGTGACCAAGGGAACCAAGTCCAAGGCTTCCGATTCATTGCCATCCAATTCGACGACTACGACCAACAAATTAGTCCAGGTGAAAACGGCGCTGCAACAATAAATGTTTAAATTATTATTGCTGTAGACACCAAGTGGGGTTTTTTTCTTCTTACCACTCGGCAATTTTTTTGTGACAGCGCATTACGGAATTTTCGATATCAATTGGATGATAGTTCATTCCACGTAAAGAGATCACTTCATCGACGGCTCCGACCACGTACACTGCATCGTGTAGTTCCTGATCATTCGCATTGCCTGCCCCGCCTATTAGGCTATGCTCTGAGTTTCCGCCCAACGAGGCATTGGAGAAGTTCAATTGCAGTTGGCTTATGGAATTCAGAGATTCAGTATCACTGTCGCGACTAGCCACACTTGGTGTGGTCTCGTCCAGTAACGAGGCTGCTTGAGAGCACTCGGTGCGTCGCAGGAATCCCAAATACCCGGTACGGGCATATAGCTCAGAAGTAGCCCCGGTCACTAACTTGGCGTTAAAGTGGTCATTGTAGTCAGTTTCATCTCCATAAATTGTGAAGTATCCGTTTGCATTGTGCGGAGCTTGAACCTGAGCGAAGAGATAGTGCATTAGATGTGGCGGACAATTGTGTCTGCAGTTCATGAATGATTACCCAAATTTCACCCAAATGCGAGTCGCCACAATGACCCTTTGTATCGGGATTAGCAATTATGACTTTTACGCCTGGCAGCAGTTTTCCTGACTCGATTACACACAGCGAATTGGGCGCACCCCGCTCCACCAGAGCCACCCTATTGTTCCGCAATGCCCTCATGTCCACATACACCTGAGCACTCTCCGCAGAGCTAGCTCCTTGCACACAAATGGCTGGATTCACTCGACATCCGAACGAAGTGGAAACACAGCGCGTGTTCAGGCCTAGAGCTTGGAATAGCTTACAGAACTGCTGAGTCAGCTGCACTCTGGGGCGTTCCTCCGCAACCACAACACACGTTCGCACGCAACGCAAGTCAATATTTCGCTGTTTCAAGGAGGGTATGGAATTACTTAGCGCCTTGGTGCACAGTTCAATTACTCCGTATGAGCAGAAGGTGTCGCGAACACGATGTTGGGAGAGTGTTGACAGCCACAGGCTGGGGTTAGCTTCCACTTCGTAGGGTGCGATAAGTATCGAGTGGTGGCCACTGTAAACGCCTATGAGGGTCCACATCACAAACCCAAGGCCGCAGTACGGATCCAAACATAACGCAACATGGCGAGAGGGATACAGCTCACAGGCCAATTTTAAACTGGCACACAGACTAGAGAGAGATCTGTTGGATTACAAAGGGTTAATAAAATATGTTATATTTTTAGTCGATTTGTATGTACATACCGATGCGTTATATTGACACCACTGAGACGTCCACAGGTCGACACACTGAAATCCAAGTAGGCGCTAGAGTCAAAGGAGACCGTGGCGATGCCAGCATATTTGCGCTTTGGGTTGTCGTCAATATCTAAAATAGGCGGCCATGTCTTTGGGTCAATCGAAGTGGCCGCCTCTCGCGATTTTAGTAATTTAATAATCGGTTGAATGGAGAGAACGATGCCACTTTTTGAGACGTCAACAATCATGCGTACTGTGGGTAATGTAGTGTTCAAATTTTGCGGGTGCGGGGGTCTTATAGTAATTGGTATTGCTCCCAAATACAAGCATCCATAGAACGCGCACAACAAGTCTAGTCCTGGTGGAAAAATAAGCGCTGGAAAGCAAACATTTTTTTTCAATTTAAATTAAGGAAAATGTATTGATGTTGTTTCAATTTGAAATAAAGAAAATATATTGATGAACAAGGATTCCTACCAACATGATCGCCTGCCTCAATTCTTCCTCTTTCCTGTAAAAGTGCAGCTATCTTCTCCGCACGCTTGTGCAACTCTGAGCAAGTCAGAGTTTTGGCAATGGCACCTAAGATATTAAAGTCCAGAATTCGGTTACTTATTCGTTAAAAATGATCATCAAGCTTACCCTTGGAATTCAGCAGAGTGAATATAATGTGATCTGGAGAAGTGTTTGCACGCCAACGCAGTACGCCCGTTATGAGTTGAGGCTGTGTTCACAAATTCAAAGAATTCAAAGTTCAAAATGCTGCCTTACTCATATAGACATAGAGAGAAGCTACCAACCTTACGCTCACAATCTTCGGCCAATCCAACATCTCGTCCGTGGGCTTCAGCCAGACGATTACCCTGCACTAAATTTCCAACCATCACAGAGGCTGGTCCTACACCCGTGTCTGTAATACCACATCCAGATGATGAGCTTAATTTTGCGGCAGTTTGCACACCTTTTGTTTTTGGTTTGGGGGATGGTTAGTAGTAGTTGAGTGATTTGTTGATTTTTACAGGGATTCATTACGTAAATGATTAATTTAAGCGATTATTAGTTATGTTGGCATTGTGTTTTGTCGATATTATACAGTGTCGTTATTTTTGTTTTGCGGTGAGTGTTGTTGTGGTCATAGAAGTAATCGCAGCATTGTTGTAGTGTTGTTGGTGGTTAAAAATAGAGGAAAGCAATATTTGTATTTTAATAAGGTAACGAAAGCACAGAAAGTCCAACAGAGCCAATTATTTAAACATACACAATTCAGTAAAAGTCGCGCCGGCAACTCACCTTGATGCAACTCCCGTGGCTTTGGCAGATTTGTGACACATGTGTGCGGACACATCAGCACATTTGCTGGGTGAAGCGATCCTTCCAAGAACCTGCGCCTTGCCTCACACAAGTGTATGCCTCCAAGCGGAGTCTTGGGCAAATGATTGGGCGGCACCAATGCAAGACAGTAGATGCCAACTTGATGGATGGAATCGACCGCCTGAAGAACGCGTGACATCCACTGGAAACTCTCCTCCTCAGAACAATCGGGACGCTGTTCCGCGATAACGCAAACGCGTTCGTCGCGAAGTACTTTAATGCTGAACACAGCTATCCGTCCTCGGTAAATAAAGCGCATTGGCTCCACCGCTAATACTGTGGCAATGATGTCGTCCGCATTATGCTTTCTACCTGTAACCGTCATGAGGCCATCGCGGGAGCCGCAAACGAAGACCAAGCCTCCGGGACCCAAAAATCCAAGAAGTCCCGACCTCACGTAAAATTCCTCGCCAATCGGTTTCGAAATCACATTCACCGTGCCATTTCCATCTTTCAGAGGTTCAAATTCCTCAATTAAAGGCTGCACCTTAAAGGTAGAATTCGTCATTCCATCGAGGCCAAAGTAGCTGGCGCTCGTGGAACCACTGGTGACGCATATTTCGCCAACTTGGTCGGTCTTGCAAAGAACTGGAACTCCATCGGACCGCACAACTACCATTTGTGCTGCAGGCATAACCTGACCGCAGTCCTGCAGTGTGAGCGACGTTAGTGAATCCTCACTGTCCACCCTCACTACACCGTGCGAAAGTGCTGCCATGGACAGTACACCGCGTCCTGTGGCGGACGGGCTGAAGCCGCAGGATCCTCGACCAGGACGACGAAGAGAAACTGTAAACACTTCCGAGCTGCTTGCGCAAGGACAAATGGCATCTGAGCGCAATCCTTTCGCTTGGAAAACACTCAAGAACTGGTCACAAGATGAAAGTGACCACGGGTTTGCACCATCGGCCACCAAAAGCATTCGCAGCGATGAAAGCGAGATATCCTTATGGTCCTTTGTAGCTAGCAAGCCCCAATGCAAGTCACGACTCTTAACCAGGCAGCAAGAAGCCCGATGCTTGGTTATTAACTGCATCCAGCTGGAGGGGCGCAGCTTCATCAAGGCATAGGGAATGAAAATGACGTGCATGCCGTTTAAAACTGAAGTCAGGACTGCATGCCATAGTCCAACTTCACGCTTGAAATCCAAGACACAGACAATGGTCTCGCCTTCTGTGTAGTGGCAGGCCATAGTCAGAGCACGGCAATGGTTGATCATAGAGACGCGCGTAACAGTGACACCTAAAAAATAGAACACGTTCGTGCATCTGTTTAAGGGAGAACGGAAGCTTCACCTACCCATAACACTGCCTTCCTTATCAGTCGTATATTCTATGTAGGCAGCGGCCGACTCATCGACCCGTAAATTGCCCACATTAAATTCCTTTGGCGGCTTGGGCAAATGTTCAGTTACAAACCATTGCAATCGCGGCCAACCCTTCAATTTAGCTATTTCCCCGGTAGTCGTGGATTTTGGAAGACCTTTCAGGCACGCCTCTGAGGTTAGTGCCACAGTTATGCCGCAAGAGCTCAACAAGAATCCCACCTGCTGGGGCGGCGTATCCGAGCTAGAAAGTGGCAGTTCTATTGGCAGGGGCACCAAGCCCCGAAACATGCAACCGTACCAGGCTGTAATAAAACTGAAAGCAATTCGCGATTAGGTTTCTCCTGCATTGCATACTGTGCATATTTACTAACCTCAAGGGATCATTATTAGGATAAACCAAGGCCACTCGATCGCCCGGTTTGAGGGTTACTTGCTCGGGACCTTTGCTGAATATTTTTGTGGACAAAGCGTATGCAATCTTTTGTGCTCGTGACAGCAGCTTGCCGTATGTCAAGGTGGTTGTTATTTTGCCATTAGGATCAAGGACCGTAGCCATGGGGCTTTTAAAGGAATTTGTGCCATAGCGCTGAAGTGCGCACTCCAGAGATCGTGGAAGTCCGGCCGGAATGGACAGTTGCTCGCCCTGTACGGGAGTCATTGTGCTACCCTCCGGTTTCGGTGCATTTGGGTCCTTAGTGTTTGCAGCAATCTCAAGCTCAATGTCGTTGTCTTCGTAGAACTCTGGCAGAGGTCTTCGCTTTGGTCTCTTAAGAGTGTTCAGGAGCTGTTGAATTTTTGCCGACACTTTCCATTTTCCATTGGCATCTGTTTCGCTCAGTTCGTTTTGAGATACGTTCACATATCGTGTAACCCGGTCAGCGGCACGATGGGCGTTGTTGAACTGTGTTATGTCAGGGGCGTTGTCTGAAAAAAGACAAGAAATTAATGCATGCCATTTGCAGTTTGACCACACTCAATGTTATGTATATTGCAGTTAAATTTAGTTGATTGCTCGAGAACACCCTCTTTGCACTTTGTAAATGGATACACAGGCACTGCAATTCATAAACAAGTACAAGTAGAAAACATTGCTAATCAACTCCATTTGCGCCGAGCCCAGCAACGGGTTTGATTGTATTGTATACTCAATTACTTACATTGCTTTTGCCTGAACGCTTTGTCAGAAAAGTCATTCTCTCGCTTGTACGCAATGGGAGGTGAGTCCGTGCTCGAAGTGTCAGATGTTGGCTGCACAAAAATGTTCTACTATTAAAGGAGTCTTTCAAAAGTATCAACAACATTTATCCAGTACTAGGATTCGGCCTGAATGCAGTATCGCGTTGGAACTTTTCATAATAGGTACTCACAATTGGCGGCAAGTTTTGCGGTGGCCGTCGTTCCGGGGCACTATTCGATGATGTGTGCTTCTGGCTTGGCACTTGGGTCTGCTTTGCATCAAGCCTCGAGTGCTGCTGTGAGCTCATCGATGATTCACGAACTGGTGGCTTTATAATAGGTTCGGGCGGAAGAATGCTGTTGCTTATGTGGTCACGCGGGTAGTTGTACTCCTTGTCGGGGGAAATGGTGGTCTCTTCGGGTATGGACTCGTCGTCTGTCGATGAGTCCAGCTCATCATTGCAGCCGGGGCTTCGGTTGAGGACAGATGTGCGCTTCGAAGGCATGGGTAGGCTGGGCTTCGGTCGGCCCTTGAGAGCTGCAAGGGCCTGCTGTACAGCCTCCTGTCGTACTTCTGCAAATGGATAGGAAGTTCCGGTAAGTGATCATTGACTGCTGGCTCCTATTTACCCGAATGATAGCGTTTCTCATTGTGCGTTACTTTGCGCTGTGTGCGTCGTTGGCGATGCTGACTATTATTTGTAGATGGATTTTGGAAACCACTGGGCTCGCGAGTGTTCTGGTATCCAGGATCGCCGACGGCACCGCCTTGTGGGCGCATGTTCTCATAGCCGGGGCCCCCGACATTGCCGCCCTGAGCCGTCGATGACGTGTTCACCGAGGATGACTGATGATGGTCAATCTTTTTGGAATGTCTTTGCTGTGAAGAGGATAGAGACGGTACTTCGGTCACATAGCTGTAGCCCTCGCTAGAGACTACCACTCCGTCGTTGTTAATGTTTCCGTGGCTGTGGCTGTTGCTGTTGTTGGCATCTTTGACGTTGTAATATGGCGGTGGCGGCGTACTCTTCGCCTTTTCGACTGTTCATGAAAGTAGTCAGGAAATGAGCACTTGACAAAAGAAATAGTTTTAAAAGCTCACATACCTTCATGCTTTTTTAGGAACGGCTGCAAGAGCTTCGCACGCTTCTTCTCATAGCCCTTCTGCGTAATGTCGCCTGAAAATGAAGAAATGGTTGAATTTTCACAATAAATGTATCCGGCGGCGGAGTTTGTTGTTAGAAACTGAATGGCGACATAATTAAACGCACTCACACATGAATATCCCTTACACTTTTCTTTTAATTGGTGTAATTTGCTAAAGAAAACCTAGGGACTGAATTTTAATGGGCAAAACCATCTCAGAACTTGTATCTTTGTATCTGACCCCAGGAATGTAATACTTTATGATAGATTAAGTAATTCAATTTGAAAGTTTTATACACAGGCACCGGCCTCTCTTCCCTCACTTAACGGGACCTTTAATTTTACACAATTATTTGTATTATTCTCGTGCATGCATCAATAAAAACATGAAAAAATTAGTATACCTTCCGACAGCTCCAAATCCAACTCGGCGAGCTTCTCACGAATGTAGCCGGGCAGCGATGAAGGATGCTCCATGACCGAAGAATTGAAAGTGGCTTTCAAATTATATTTTTCCTCTTTCCTTATAGGCGTTGAACTTTTAGTTGGGCGCAGTACACACACACACACTGAGACACGACACCGCTACTTTCCCACTTCTCTGTCAAAAATCGATCGATTCGCCACTCATTTTAATTCACATTTTGCCGACGCAAATCAATAGACCTGCAGCTCTCGCAGTCCCAGAGCTCTGATTCGAAGCCTTTGTATGCTTTTTCAAATATGTTCTACGAATTTGCACAAACAAAGTAAACAAAGAAAAAGTAGCAGTACAAATCGATTTTATGATGTGCTAGCGAAAATTCTGATAACTGTCTCAGGCGCAAGGATGCATTGCGTTGATATCGATGGCCCAGAAGTCATCGATGACAGCGAATATGCGGATATTTTGTTTGAAGAGGATGAATGCAGAATCCGGGATCCCATTCTTGAGCGCTTTCTTTTGTTTAACTATACGCACCAGGATGGTTCATTTTTCAGTCATATCTGCAAGGCGTCATTTCCTCGTTTATGCGTTTTATCGATAGCGCTGTCATCGATAGTCCGCCATCTGTGTTGAAAGTGCGCGTTTATTTAAAATATGCTGCTGGCATTGAAAATCAAAGTTAATTGATTTACAAGCTTTTCTTTTTGAAGATAACTTGAGGATACAAGGGAATATTAATACGTTGGCAAATATTTATAAAAAACAGTTAGTGTTGTTGGGCATTGAGCTGTTCGACATTTCCCATGGTGATCTAGCGCTCCTTCTATGCATATTCACATATCCACGAAATTTCTGCGCGACTCTTACTATGCACAGAATAAGTACATAAAAAACAAGCTTATTAGAGCGCAGTAACGCATAGAGCTGCGGCGAATAAAGACGTGGAAGCTCGGAACTTAGAAGACCACCGATTGAATCCAGAAAGTGTCGTCTTGTTGTGAAATTACCAACAGATTGTAGAAGGATGGACTTAAACTTTGATGGCATCATCCGGAAGGTGAACTCGTTGGACAAGCGCTAGTGAATTGGACGGACTCAGTTTTATAAAAAATTATTTAATTGTATTTACTCAGTAATGCAAAAACAGTTTACAATAACATAAATCTGCAAATTTAAGAGACATTTTGAGGTTTACACATTTTTCTCGTCGCATCCGCATCCGTTATATTATTGTTAATGGGAAGGACAAGCGCTTATAAAAGGTCGAATTGCTGCTAAGTTGTGTCAAATATTTATTTAAAGGATCATGATCATCATTGAAAAAAATAGAAAACCAAATAATTATTTATATTTTGCGAGCAGCTTGAAGCATACAAAAAGAGTCCGGTAGTGTGTTCTTCCATGCCTTTGCTCAGATGTATGTATGATTTTCCAATGTGGTATATGCATCATATATATTGGTGTGTATAGATAGAATTAGTAATTTCATATTCTTTAAGTTGTTGCTTGTTGTTATGTATATAAAGGGCGGGTATGTGGCAGACAAACATTTCGGCTAGCAACGCGCTCCACGCCACAAGCCTACTCCTATTGAATAGCCATCTAGCGGAACTCCGGCGCATCGTCCTGTGTAATGTCGCCGTACTTCCAGATGGCCAGATGCGCGGCAAGTGCTGCCTCCTGGGCGGCTCTATACTGGTCTACAAGGTCTTTGAGCTTGCGCTCACGACGCTTCTCGGCCAGAACCAGGCCTTCGGCGACAAGCTGCTTTCCAAAGTCGACCTTGGTGGTTGGATCATGTAGCGTGGCCAAGTTGGGCGATCCGGGCACCTTCAGCTCCACGTTGAGCTGAACCTTGTGGTTTAAAACGTCTTCGGAAAAGGCACGCAGAGCCTCTTCTTTGTCTTCGTTGTCTGTTGGCAGGGCGACTAAGGCCAGCGCGTACTCAGTGGCGTACGGTTTCTCGCTGCTAAAGGCTGGGGGCAAGGCGGCCAAACGGCTAGTGGGTAGAGTCTGAAAAATAACAAGTTTTCATCAGACTACATCCAGAATTTAAACAGAAAATTATGTTAAAGTGTGTGTGTGTGTTGCTACTCGATGACATTTGTGGACGCATGATTTGGACGCCCCCAGCTACTCTGCGCTCACTCCTCGCAAGTAAGTTATAGCTGCTTCTATTGACATTGGTTGCCCCAAAAAATATGGGGCATCCTTTGCACGTTCGAAGAGAATACCATACCGCTCAGAATACAGAACACATTTTTCGCAGCTGTAGGGTTTGAGCAACGCCCTCATGCTCCACATCATAGTCACACAAAGAAGCATATTTTTGGTATTGCAAGCTTATGACTCATGCGTTTCACTTCAAGCCGGAAACGGATCTAAGGAGCTTGCGGAATTCACTCCTATTCACTCTACATTTGCGATCTACACTTACCTCCTTGTTGCCATAATCGATGTACAGGACGGTAGCGTTGCTGCCCTGGACGCGCTCCACCTTGGCGCGGTACCATTGATTATCAAGAGTAAACTGGGCAGCTACGAGGTCACCGCGCTTGGCCGTGTACGATCCCGCGATGGGAGGATTGGATTGGAAGTCGGCATGGAGCTTGCTCATCAGAGTTTCGAGCTTAGATCCGTTCTCCACAGACTGCGCAAAGAATGTTAAAGTTTCGGTAATCTCAGTGACAATCACGTTTTCGTAATTGACTTTGCGCTCCACCACCACCTTGTCCTCCTTCTCCTCCTCGACGACCGGCTTCTCCTCAGGCACTTGTTCCACATAGTTGGCCCAGATGTTCTTCTTGGCTGCCTTGGCACGGTCTTCGGCGCTCTTCAGCACGCGGAAGTATTCCGATTTTTCGGCACTGAAGTGCACTTCCGCCAAACCTTCTTCCACAAGGGCCACAGAAAGATTGGCGCCGGTGTCCGTCCATAGCCACCCAATCACTGAAGATCCAGCCTTGTCAGTGGTATCGATATGCACGGAGACGTCGCGTTGCAAAACACGTTCCCGNGTCAGTGGTATCGATATGCACGGAGACGTCGCGTTGCAAAACACGTTCCCGCGTAAAAGTCAGAGCCTCGTCGCCATAGGGTTCTCCCTCCTGGGCAGGTACTCTCTATTAAGCGCCGGGCGGGAAGAGCGCGGACACGAAATGCCAGCCAAAAGGAATGTGACCAGGCAGCTGTCCTTTGGCACAAACAGACGTGGGCGCGAGCCGCTGGCGACAAACTCAACGATGGCCTCAGAGCGCAGGGCGCGCTGCCACGAAGGCAGGTATTGGACCTTAATTCGGGAATGGTCAACAGTTGGATCGTTTACGCGCAGCGTGGCAGACCCTTCAGCCCCTTAATAGCTTGCTGTTCGGCAGCAATGAGTTGATCGTACGCGAAAGATCTCTGATCATCGTCCTGGCGGTAGCGCACACACGTTGCCAAGCCCTTGGCTACCATAGCCTCGGCCACGTTCTGGCCACCAATCAACACAGTTCTTCTCAGGGAAGTTGTCACGAGGCGGCGAGATGTAATCCAGATTGCACTGAACCTTCTTGTTAATAAGCTTCTTGCGCAAAAACTCACGGGCATCGAACATGTGCGGAATCTCGTACAGTAGTTCTCGTACGGTAGTTTTTTCTGCGCGGTGGGGCCTTTACTATTTCCTCGCCATCGGTTCCAACCACCGCTCGTTGATCACGCGGTGGCCTTATGGACGAAAAGAAGACCTTCTTCACCTGGCCGTTTGAAAGGCGTACGTTAATAGCGTCGCCGTTGTTGGAGTTGTTGACAGATTCCAGCCGGATTTCCACATCGCGCTGCAGCAGGCGGGTCTCCACATAGTAGCGGGCTTGCCGTCAGCATCCAACTTGACGCCAGGACACCGAATTCCCGAAATCATCAGGGTGATGTAGTGGAAGTCGGGCAGCAAGAATGCACGGACGGTGGAGCCATCGCGCACGTGCTCGATGATGGCCTTGACAGGCTTTCCACCGTAGATGGGCAGGATTCTCGTGAGCCCACTTGATGGTGCGCACCTTTTCGGCAGGGCTCGTGTTGGACGCCCACTTCCCGCGGCCAGCACCTCGTGCCTGGTCCTCCAACTCGATCAAGGTCTGCTGCTCAGCTGTCGGTCGGCCCTAGCGGCGCACAGACACCAGGCCCTCGCGCACAATCGACTCGACCACATTCTCGCCAGTCTCCTTGTCCTTACCGATCCACACGAATCCGTACTCCCGGTTCGAGTTGGCGGGCTTGTCAAACGTGAAGGTCACTTCGACGCCGATCAGCTTCTTGCGCAGGAACTCTCGCGACTCCCAGGCCCAGGGCTCGTCTTTAGTCTCGTCACCACCAGCGCCGGGGCGACGGGCCAGCTTGGGGGCCAGGACATGGCAGAACTTAATTTGTTTCTCCGGAGGCGGGGCATCCTTGGTGGCGCGGATGACTACCGTGTCGCCGGAGAGAACCTGCAAAGTGCGGGAGGTTATCAATCTGACATGTTTGTACCTTTTTTGATGTTATGCCAAGGTAGCAGGCTTAAACTAATACTTGCATTGTATCCGA
>VNJO01000831.1:0-16044 GCA_008042535.1 Drosophila tani | reverse complement strand
ATTTTTGTCCCTTGTCCCAGGATTTCTTTATTTTTGGGTGTTTGCGGGGCATGAGCTCTTGCCACTGATGAGAAAGGATCAGGTTTACTTATGCAATTTGTTGCAGTTTTTCGATTTCTTTGTATATTGCATTGTTTACTCAGTTCCCAAATCAGGCAGAATCTGCCAAACGGTAGCTGTCTCGGGCTCTGTTTGTGGGTGTCCTGTTCTTAGGATTTACAAGGAATTGCCTAACCTTGTGAGGCGAATTTATGATGGGTGTGCAACAGAAACTCGATCTTAAGCCGGCTCCATCTGCGGCTACATGAAAATTTAAAGGATGATCTTGGGATAATCTGTATTGGTGGGTGGCTTTAACTCTAAGAGCTACTACACTTTCTGTAGAAAGGTCTTAGTTTAGATCATAGATCATATGTAATACCGGGTATAAAAACCACTAACATTAAGTGTGATTCTTCAACCTTGATATACTCCAAATATCGTAAAAATGTCAGTAAAATCAAAACAGTGTCTAAGTCAAACCGCTCCTAAAAACTTACCAGTATTTCCACCAAAACCTTAAATAATAAGTATATTCCCAGAAGCCTTATAAGTTTGGCTTTTAAACGAAGCACGATCGCAACATCATAACTTGACGCGGCCCTACCTGATGGATGGTTGCCCTTGAGACACGCCTGCACCTCCCGTATCCTTTGCCGTGAAGCGGTAACTTCCATCTCCATCTATCGGCAACGCCAACGCCCCGTTTTCTGTCGGATCGGGGATCTTCTACATCCCTTTAGCAAAATCACGACACAAATGCCGTATAATCACTTGTCGAACGCTGCTCAATAATTATAAGAGGACGACGTAGGGCGGAGCGGCATTTCGCATGCAGCGCGTTGCTATTAAGCCCTGATTTCGCTGAAACCTATCAAAACACATAACAATCAGGGGGCTGGGACGGGCTGATCGCCCCAGCGATGATGATGATTTTGGGCCGAGAGCCGCGTAATTATATCGAGCAAACATAAAAGGAACGCGGCGACGCGGTCCGGCTCCCAGACTCCAGTTCGGATCGGAGTCCCAGTGCCGGTCCCAGCTCGGGTTGGAGGCGTTGCCAAGACGCATAACAATGAAAACGTTTAAGCCGACTAACGAGCGAACGGTGAGCTGTAATCTTTTCTGCCGGTGATTCTTTCCTTTTCAACTAAAATGCCCTGCCCTTGATGGCGACTGGGGGAGGCGCCTTGAATGAAGTTTAACAAATTAATATTAAATTACGTGCCAAATTGGCAGACAACCGAACCAGACTCGGACTTGAGCCACATCAAAGACGATGGTGCCAGTGGATTGCGATGCTCAAGATTTTCCCTGGCTTAGAATTAGTGCCAGCTCCGTCCATATGCCTTGGTAGCGGAAGTGAAAATTGGGCATTCGAGGGGTTTGTTTTGTTTGGTCTCGATCCCTTGAATATATAGTGATATATACTTGGAAATGGCCCCCATTGGCGCCGCATAGTCATCAGCGAATTAGCACACGTTCCTGTGGCCGAGGATCACAGCCGCTGTCCCGCACTACAGATTTTTATTTGGCCTTTTGCAGCCTTTAATGGGGTCTCTTTCAGGGTTTTATGGCCGCTCAGACGGTCGACTTGGGTCTACCTCGCATAACGGACTGGATGTGTGATTAAAGTGAAAGGCCCTGCATGGAGGCAAGGGTATCAGCTTTTTGCCGGCGGTTTTAATAACAAGACTCTCTCGGGCGCTTTTCGCAATTAGCTGTTATTCATCAAAATGGGACAGCTTAATTGGAAGGTTGCCATGCTGAACGAAGGTGAAGGTGAGCTATTATACAGTCAGAAAATCTTGTAGAAGATGATTCCTTTTTATATATATTTAGTGTGTATTATTATTCCTTATATCTAAATCGAGACAGATATGTTAGCAGCATTTCCTAGTTCTTAATTTCAGTCTGTCCGTTTGAAACAACAGATCTCAGAGACTGTAAGAGTAACTCTTAAAATTGGGAACAGCATTCTAATCTGTAGCACGCAGAACAAGTAGATATGTTTTAAAAATCAGGCGTGGCTGATTCTACCATTGAACAACATGAGAAACATATAACTATGCTATAGTTTAGGTTTACGGTCTAAGGAAATACATATATATGAAATAAATACGCACTGCTTTGGGTGGGTCACCCTTGACTGTAGCTTCCCTACTTGTTTATAATCGCATTAACTTCAACTCAAACATTACAAATTTATTCATATTTATTTCAGTAAAGAAACATTTTCTTAGATAGTTACTTCTTAGTTGCTGTAATGTTTTAGGTTTATTGTTAATATGAATTGCCATCTCTATTTAAGCCTTTCCCCTTGATTAAACAACATTTTAATCCCACACAGATATGATAATCAATGCCAGTGCTTCAATGATTTACTACTAATTTCCTGTCTGAGCAACCAGGCAATATTTCTTCTGCATATGGTCACGTAAAGCCAAACAAACGTTACGAACCTGAAAGTAACCCAACCCAAGGAAAGCCACTGATTGGGTCGAGTGCTGTGGGAGGGGCGGGTGTAGTGTGTTGTGAAGTTAATAAAATCTAATATGCTTAGCCACAAAATGGTTGTTTTGGGTCTTGTAATTATGCACCTTAATTCGCCCCGCCCTGCTTCCGAGCTTTGCCACACTAATTGTATATGCAGCCGGTGTGGAACCCATCGACAATATTAAAAGGGATTTTGTGGGGTCCATGTCCATCCCCCGTCCTGCACCACTCAGTCTTACCTGCCAGCTACTTATGGAAATCGCTGTGCACTAAGGAGACTATGGAAATTTTCATTTTATTGGCGCCCAGAGCGTCTTGACTACTCAAAGCCCTCCACCTACGCCCATCGAGCCAGCCACTCGCACTCTGGCATACCAAAATCCTATAAGTAATTGTCAACGTACTTGGCGCCTCCCGAATCCCTCCCTGACAACTCCAGCCATTTGTATTTATATTAATTAAGCGTCGTTGAGTTGTCTTCCTGTTGCTGCTGCTGTGGCTGTGGCAGCTCCTCCCTTCGACAATGTTGTTATCTGTTCAGCTGTCGTCGTCGCCGTAGTTGCTGCGGCTTGTTTTACAAGCTGGATGGGCTTAGGGTTATAGACTCCAGACCCGACTCCAGCCACCGTTCTGGCAGACGTTTTAATTGCTTCAAATTGATGATAATTAAGCCGATCTGCATATTTGTACTTTCGGAATGTGCTTTGCTATTGTTGGCCAAATGAGTTTCTGGGGGAGGCGATTACGCCCCGTCTATTAGGCTTATCGATTATGCGTTTTGTTCCAATCAGATTAGTTTGATTAGCTTACGAGTCCGGTGTCGGCAAAGGGATATCCTTTTTTTAAAAGCAAGTTCCAGGGAGTACCAGTAATATGTAACCAAGTTTAACGTACTTTAAGATTTATGCCTGGGGTTTTACATGCACAAATCTTCCTTCAATCTTAGCTCTACGATACGCGATCATTGGCCATAGTTATGTGTGTACCCTCAGCGAGGATTACTGCGAACTTGGATGGCTTTGCCGCTAATTACATTTCATCCGGATATTTAGTACACACAGACTGCACCTAAGCCACATTAGGGCCAGCGTGGGTGCGCTGGTGTTCAATAGCCGGGAAGCCATAGGAGGAGCCCTGCGGAAATAATTAAAGATTTCGAAGTCTTTGCTCTCTGGTGTGTAATTTGCTTAATTCTCTCGCGTAAGCCATACAATTAATCAGCGCTTTCTAGGAGATACTTAGACCAGGTAATAGTTACAACCTTCAATTAAAAGTCAATTAGTTTGCCCGGTGCGGGAAGGTTTCGGAATTTCAGAAGGATACGGGTCTGCTGGTCATGTGAAAGAATTTCTGGCAGCTGTCGAAAACCACACGTTGCTAATTGTCGGTTGCAGTCAAATGGGTGTACACGTTTGCACTTAATTCGAGCCTTCTAAATGGGGCGAGGCCCGCAGAAGATTAAATAAGAAAGACCAAACCTTTTTGCACCTTTCAAATGTCAAGCGATGATGATGTTCGGGACCTAATGAACTTAGTAGCTGTGGTCGACTTGCAAATCCTCTTTAAAAATGTACAATGCATAAAAGTATTGTAGTGATAGTATTTGAAATATTGTTGTTTAAATGGAATATGGTGTGGGAAAGGCTATAAATAGAGATACATCAAAATAGCGATATATCATAAGATATTGAACACATTTGTAATAATTTTTAAAGGAATTCAATTTTTTATTTTTTGAGGGATTGTATGTATTGATTTACTAAATCTATGCTTAAATCTATGGAAGAATTAAAGTCGAGCTACATACGATTCTATTCTAATTATTGGTGCGTTTTCTTTATTATATTTATTATTTGCAATAAAATAGCGTTTAGATTTAATTGAACTCAATATTTTTATTGATCATATCGAGTGTATTATTGAGATTTATTTATATTTGTTCTAAATGTTTGTTTAACTATTATTATTGCCAGAGTGAGAATTGTATAATAATTATACGAATAAAATAGTACTAATACAAGCTTAAATTAATCTGCTTGTTTTAGTACGATTTTATTCTTTTAATGAGTTAGAATAAGGTATTTATTTAGCTGTGGTTTTCAGCTTATGCTGATTCCTTTCCAATTAAGAGACAAGCCACTTTCAAAAGGGCTTATACCCTATCGACGTGCCTTGCAGATGTACAGCCACAAAATACACGAGTGGGAACACGGTACCGGGACCTGGGCTTTAAGGTTGACCCCAAGCGGCAGTGACAAGGATGCCGGGCGACAGGAAGTGGTAACTACTAAATAAGCAGGTCCGAGCTGTGGGCGTGGTGCGGCCGATGGAACCAAGTGGAACGGAACTTGACCAGGGTCAGCCGTTAGTCCCGCCAGCAAAGCGCATGTGACAAAAGTAGGATGAGCTGTGGAAATGCCACGGCGCAGTTCTTTCCTGCTGCCTTCCCCTTTTCGAAAGGGCGGAGACGTCTGGCATACGACGGCACTGTGGGTATCGTTGTCAGCTTACCGACTGGGTTCTCTGCTGTGGCTGGCTGGGTTTAATTCTGTTTTCGGGTTAAGTAAGTGAATAAGTATGCGCTAAAATTCAGTCAACCGCATTAAGTATTTAAGCACTCAGCACACGCTCAGCACTGAGACTTACACACTCGGCAGCGAGGTATCGCATTGCCGCACATGGAAGGCCCACCCCTCCACCGCCACCATCTAGCCGCCTTGGCAGAACCGCTTGGTTAGCGTTTTTCCACAACAACGCATACACTTTGAGGTAGCTTTTCCGCTAATGAACGCATTAGGCAAAGAGGCGACGAGAGCAGCCTTGTTGGCGGCTTAGTTCCTGCAATGCTCGGATATTTTATTAAGTACTTAACATGCCGCTTTCTTTGCGCAGACACATTTAGGCTCCTCTGCTGTTTGCCTGCTATTACCGACTACCGACTCGCTACAGTTATGCGGACAGTACGCTGAATTACACAACGTTTGAGGTTAAGCGGATTTTGTAATTATCCGACTCGCAGATGCATCGCACAAGGCGTAGGGCGGGGAAGGGCCACAGGAGAACAGGCTCAGGTAAATGAAAGGCTGCGGGCTTACAACCGGCTCGGGGTCTGGCTCTCTAGCTGGATTGGGCCCGCTTAACTCCTCTGCTCGATCACGAGGCAGCCCCATCCTAGTGACTGGATAAATGTGCTGCATTTAAAGTAGAATTCTGGCTTCCTTTTTACATTTTATACAACTTAAATACTTAAATGCAAAAACTATATTACTCGTATTTGCAAAAGGTATGACTTAACTCTAAATAAAATACTATTTATCAAAAGCTAATTTTACATTGTTCTTAAATTTACACTTACCGTTGCGGTCAACAAATATCTACTAATCAATTTTTAAATTTAAAAATTTGTATACCCTAACAGTTCACCCAACCATTTACTATATATGTTAAACATAGAAGTTTAGCCAACTTTTACAAATTGTGATATAAATTGACCGATCGCTCCCATGGTAGACTTAAAGATGTCAGATTTTAACATGTGATTTTTGTATAAAATTAGATTATTTGGAGTTAAGTGTTGAAAATTTCCATTTTATTTAATTTGTTGATCGTCCAATTTTGATAATATGAAAATGGCCATAACTCTGAGTAGGTGCAAATGTGTTGAATACAACGATGTTAATATGTACCCAAGACTTCTCCGATTGTCATATGACAGCGATATGTATAGTTGTCTGATCTGCCCTGTTCTGACGTACGGATAGTACCTGTTATTAAAAGAAAGAAGTCTAATCCAGATAACTCACAAACTCAGAGGCAAGTTTCTGGACACCAGCCCAAATAGCCGAGGGCGCCCGCTTTCCCAAGACTCTTCAAAACGATTACTCCGATCGACTTTAAAAATAAGTGTTTTAACAACAAAGTAAAAATTAAAAAAATGCATTCAAAAGTTGAATTTTGATCGCCACAGCTTGAATAAAATGGTTCGAGACCCGACAAACCCTGAAAATACCATATAAGAACTTTATGGGGCTATAACTGCCATGCTTATTATCCGAACTTACACGCATTTTTAAGGCACGTCGGTATAAATATAGCTTATATATAGCTTTAGCTTATTTATATGTTTTTCTGCAATATGTTTTTTCGACATATAGGAAAGCCAAATGTGGTAGCTCTAGCTCTTGTAGTCTCTGAGATCTGACCGCAGCTGTTTATACCCATAACTATCGTTAGGCGCACTGCCGTTGCTTTCTGTATGTACCATATTCCCTGTCTTGATCTTGTATAGTGCTCTTCCCTATTTCACATGGTCTGTTCAGGACTTCTTCTGCTTTAAGCGTATTAACATTACCTTGCACAAATCTTTCCAACCATTGTCTTCCTGTTAAATGGTAAGTTCTGGAGTTAACTCATTCAATTAGAGCCAAAGTCTTGCTACATTGTTGCTCCAGTAATTATTCTTCATACGGAAAATCGTTCCCTGTAATTGTATTCAACGGCTGGATTGGCTGCATTGCACCGCGATGCAAACGCTTTTTGCCGACACCACTCACGAAGCAAGTTAAGTCATTACTGTGTGTGATGGCTTGCGTCATGCACATCCACCCGAACACGGTTATGATTTCCAGAAATTACAACTACTAATTGTCATAAAAAACCATTAACCACATTACCATTTATTAAATCAGGCAGGGAAGCGTGCCTCCTCCGGCCCAAATGCATTTCGCCTCAATTATGCCACGTAGCAGCGTCGAGTGTCGAAAGGAGGAGGGGAAGCACCAAGTGTTCTGAATTTCCACGAAAATTTAATGTAATTATGGGCAGGGGCGGCCGCTTCGCTTCGGTGTATGCGGCATAATTTTTAATAAGTGCACGGGCTTCGGCGCCAGCCACTTGGCTGCCTCTGATAATGACTCGATCCGATCCCTCTCACCTTTCCCCATTTCAATTTCCACTGGCAGCTAATTCAACAAACAGCAAATGTGCCGAGCAGATGCACGTGATGGGGCAGTTAGCTCCCTGGTTGGGCTACAATGTTGTAGTCGACGGGTTGACACTCCCTTTTAACGCCGGGCTGTACGTGTCTGTCCTTATCTGCTTCCTTCGGATTTTGTCCGTCGCTCTGCTGTATGAATTTCATATTTTTATGGCTTCGTGGAAAGGCGCAAACTCATAAAATTTATAAACGCACACAAATTTGTACGTAATTACAATAAAAACCCATAAAATATATCATAAAAATCCAAAATGCCCATCGCCGAACGCACTCCCAGGAAGCCGCGAGGGAGCTTCTGAGTTTCTCAGCTAAATTTCTAACTAAATTTATTATTATGACACAATTTTTATGTGCCTTACGATTATTTTTTTGTCGTGTGTTGTCGTGTTGGTGTGTGTGATCGCAAAGACTTTTGATAATTTATGGGTCGAGTTTTATTACATTTGATTTTTTTATGTGGCCATTTCGAAAAGAGCTAGCCAACGAAAAATTAATTGCCGTCGTCATAGCCAAACCCATACCCTTTCCGAAACCGAAAGGTGTGCGCGTGTAGCGCCAGATTTCCTGTCCACGAATTCGTTTTATTGTATTTGGTTTATGACAGCAATTGTTACATGTTGATCATACTAATTAAAGATTGTGGGTGATCTTTAATTCTCTGATAGAAGACAAGGGGCAAACCCAGAAAGATGTGTAATACAAATATTTGTTAGGCACCTTTGCATAAAAGCAAGTGAAATTGAATTGGCTATATTTATTTATAGATTTCCTGCCCAGCCAATATTTCTTTAGAACTGGGGAATTGGGACCTTTAGTATAAAGGATATTTCGATATTTCTTCCTCAAGCACATTTCGATGCGGCAATTTAAGCACTTGATATGTGCAGATCAAAATAAATTGTTTACATTTTCCACGGACAGAAAGGCCCGTCTCAACTGTCCTTGCATTCTATGGACGCGTCCTTGCCTTTGGTCCCGCCCCCTGTTTTGAAATAAAATACATCTGTCGCTGTCGGTGCTGCTGCTGTGGCTGCTGACAAACTGGAAACCATATGAGAACAATAATGGATTGGGTGTCCAGAGCAAATCCTGGAGATGCCAGCTACGTGCATCGTCCTCCTTTACGCTCAACTGCAAGCAAATGTGTGGGCAATAAATTATAAATTCGTTTGACTTCTGCTGCCAGCCGCCTGCTGCCTGCTGACAGCGGGGCAGATCCAGGGAAGGAGTGTGTGTCCTGTGGTCCTTCTCTCTTACTCCTCGTCCCTTGTCCTTGTGCCCTCGTTGCTTGTCCCTTGTCCACATCCTGCAGTCATCCTTGACCGCCGCCCTCGCATTAAAAGCGTGGCCCTGGCACCTACCCGAGCCTGTGTGTGTTGTCCGACCATAATTCACCATGACAAGCCAAAAACCATTAGTAAAGGCAATAAAAATGACAATAGAAGTCAATTTCCATATTGTGTGTTCCAGTTTTCGATACGGATTTCACATTATGGACGTTCTCTGTTCACTGTAATGCAGTTTTTCTCCAGCATTTTCCAGCCGCAGCCAACAATTGGAACGTTTAAAGAGCGTGTTCCATAAAACTGAACAATATTCAAAACGAACTCCCATTAAATGTGTCACATAAATCAGGCTGAAAGTAGTTAAAGATATTAAGGCAATGACACAGGAGAATTACATCCAGTCATTTGCAGCGCTATCAGCTGAATTTCCTCAAAGGGGCGGGTGCCTGTAATATAATCAACATAAAAATAACACTCGTTTTAGATATCAGAAATAAAACAGAACAGTCATCACTTAATTTTTGTTTACTTATAAATCTAGGTATATATTTGTTGTTAAAATTAATTTCATTTGGAAGGTCTACAGCGTCAGTTCCACTTTTAGTTCAAAAACACTCAAAGAGCTCTGATGCTCTTCGTGAGAGGACACAAAAACTCTCCCCCGAATCTCTGGCAACATTATATTATTAATTACAACAACACATTAGTTCCATTTGACAGATCACAGAAGACCTTATAACAGAAGTAGTAATAATGTATCTTAAAATAAATAACTGCTTCAAAAAATTCGTAAATAAATATTTATAATTTGTGCACTATTTTATGTATTTATTTACTTTTTGTGACAAACCAAATGGATTGTATTCTTTATACATATTTTGAAGTGAAGTGAAGTATGTCAGCTTATACACGAAAATAAATATGCTAAACTAAAATTCACTTGAAAATGAAAACTGTCATTCCTTGAAATACTATGTGTCATGTTTATTTGCTGTAATTCGATGTGGCACCAGTTCCGAACTGAGTTAAGTTTCAGCTGTAAATTGTATTTTCCAAAGAGTTTTACCCTGCCGCCTTGCTCTCCACCGAGTTGAGAACACAAAAATAGCGCCAGGTCATGGAACATTTAGAAAATGAGGAGGCGGCACCAGAAACAAAGCGAAAAATAACTTTTTATGGGACTTAGGCCGTCTCGGGATATTTCTTTTATCGCATGCTTCACTGTTCGACGGCGCGAAGGAAAGAGGGGTGCCACGAATAGCAAGCTGCGAGGAGATTTAATATTGTTTATGAGCCATCAGCCAGTCAGTCAACGATGTGAAGGAGGTTGAAAGAGCATGAAAATGGAAATGCCGCCGCTAACATAAATTATGGCATTTAGTGTGAAAAATTTTTAAATAAATTAGTCTGCATAAGAAGCGTTTTGGGGTTTTGAGAGGATTATGAGATTGAAGCTGTGGAAATTATACCACAAATAAAATACCATAAATAAAATTTATATGGCCGGTTATTCGAGTTCAAGTCTTGATAGAAAATTAGTTACGGTTGATCTATTAAGAAAGTTAGTCATGGTAATATTAATAATACGGGATACCTTTCAATTTGCACATAACACAAATTATGCAAATAACAGCTGCATGGGATATACTTTTTATACCATTGCAGGGTATTCAAATTTCAGTCAGTAGCTTGTACCGCAGTGATGGAGTCATTTCTGACCCTATAAAGTATATATATTCCGTATGTCCGTTTCTACCCAAACTAGTCTCTTAGGTCTAGAGCTAACTGAATGAAACTTTGCAGATAGTCTTATTTTTATTGCAGGTACTATATAAGTCAGACTTATTTTTATTGCAGGTTGTATATAAGTTGGGACAAGGCATATCACTGTGGACGGCAGTCCACGTAGTGACGATGAGCACCGAGACTGTGGTGCGCAAGGAGACTACTAATAGAGCCGTAGAATTGAAAATCTGCTACGATAGTCCGGTCCGAACCATTTATATCTTGATCGAATGGTATTGTAAACCTCTTTGAAACTGCAAACTAAAGTTTTTTAAAAACGGATTAGTTTAGGAGAAATGGAAGCGAAAGTGCGAAAATGAAAATTTTGAAAATTAGACCTGTTGGGGCCGGTGGAGCAAAAATCCCCAAATTTGTAATGTTGTTGTAATCTAACTTTAAATACACGTCGACACCTTAATCATCCCGATCCGATTTTCCGTTTAAAAGATATTCAATAAACAAGATTTTAACGGCCTTTCCGAAATGAAAACGTTTGTCCTGTTGTTTTTCTGTGTGTCTGTCTGTCTGTGGATTAATTTGTTTTAGAGTCCTGGAACCACTTTTATTTTATTAAAGAGCTCAATCTAAACAACTTATGTTCTAAAACTTTTTGGTTTTCCCGCTAGTTTGGAGGGAAAACAGCTAAAAAAGCCAGATTTCCCGCTACAGAAACGTGCTATATGTCGTTAGAAAGATATATTGAAATGCTAATAGCTTTGCCCTGGCATAATTTATCTTAATTAATTATCTCATTGAAAATAATAGCAAAGATCCCCTTTTACATGCACTATACATACATTTATGTAAAAATTCATGTAGTCATATAGAGACGTGCACAATTGCAATAAATTTTAAAACTTTCAAAGGAAACTTAAAATATTTTAAATTGGAAACAACTTTTTAAAATGTTTGTTATTAATTTAATCTATATTTTGCGTTTCCCGCTACTTTGGCGGGAAAACAGGAAAAAATCGATTTCTAGCGCCCACAACTTCTGAACGACTAAAGTTACAGAAACGTGCTATATGTCGTTGAAAAGGTATTTGTCTTGAAAAAATTATTTATTTTTAATATTTGAAATTTTTATTATTTTTAATGGATCTTCCCCTCAGCCCTTGAGATTGCTGCTCGCCTTTTGGGGTACAAAACATATCTCAAAAAATTCGTTTTTTTCATTAAAATTAGTAGCAATGATCCCATATAGCTAACTTATATGGATTTTTTTTTGTTAATTTTTTTCAATTTGAGTTTTAAACAAAAACGTATAACAACAATGGGAGGCCTACATACATATGTCATTTTAAAAACTTCTGATGAATTATTTGTAATTTAAATCTCAAAATTTGATAACAGAAGCTTTTGAAGTTGAAGGTGCCATCGTCACTTTAATCTCACCTCGTTAAGAGGTGTTTTTGTTTGATTTACTAGAAACATAAATTATAACTGTGTTGTTTTCAAAAAGTTATGCATCTATTCTAAGATATGGCGCTTTTATGATTTCAGATGTCTTCATTTTATAAAATTCGGCCTACAACAATCCGAAAATGAATAGCATAATGATAGGAAATCAGCATAATTTTAAAATTGAAAATATATTTAAAAATTTCGGAAAAATTCGATGACTATATTATATAGCTGATATAGGGCCAATTGGAAAATAATAGAAAAATCTGCAAAATGTTGTTATTTCTATAATGAATTCCTTGTCCCTCTACTTAAATCGAAGACGAGAC
The DNA here is from genome assembly GCA_008042535.1 of Drosophila tani. Classification (NCBI taxonomy): domain Eukaryota; kingdom Metazoa; phylum Arthropoda; class Insecta; order Diptera; family Drosophilidae; genus Drosophila; species Drosophila tani. The sequence continues at coordinate 3,709 of VNJO01000831.1, read as the reverse complement.
CGACGAGTGTGGGTGTGTAACTTTTCTAAGTTCTATCCTTGGAACTGATATGTGTGGAGTTATGGCATAGAAACTAGGATTTCGATATCCAAACATGTGGAACCCTGTTACCCCTTTAATGTAAGAAATCTCTCACGGTAAAACAATAATCTTTCTTTCGTTATAGGAGTGGAAGAGCCTTCATAAAATCTGTGCCAGGGTCGCTGGAGTTCGTAAACATGTTAATAAAACTGCCATGAGTTCGAGCTCAAGCGCAGCGGGAGGTCTTTGTCAGGTCCTGGGCAGGACGTTGGACAGGACCTGTGTGACATGCATGCACAATGAGCCAGCTGAAGGGAAAGAAATTGCAGCAGGCCAAAAGGTTTGGTCATAAATTTCCAGCCATTTCGGTTGTATTGTACTGAACTTCTATAAGTCGCTCAATAATAGGTGACAATAAAAATTTATTGCATTTTGACCACCATGAAATCATCGTTAGGCTGTGACAGCGCTGATTTCGTGGCCGAGCAGCGGAGCAGAGCAGATCGGATCGGATAGGACGAGATCAGGGATGCGCAGCGGGAAGAGGTCAATGGAATCACCACAGGACATGAACGCGGACAGGGTCGGGCTGTCCTTCCGCCCACATAACTTGACTCCGGCTGGCCTCTTGCCTTTCTTCTTAGATGGCTCACACACACACACACACGTATCCACACCAGCGCATTCGGCTCGTTTGTCACATTTAACAGATTTGTTATCCTGTCGAGTTAATGTCGGGCACACAAGTCCCGTCCCAACTGTCGCACATGTCCCTGCACCCCCAGCTCTGTGAGTCCTGTATCCTGGATTCTGGATTGTGGATTGCGGATTCCCGAGAAACGCTCGACAGGGACCTTGGGCTGGCAATAAAAACAAAAGATTGATGGCATTGGGCACACGTTCGATTTGTTTTCCTGTTGCTCAGCGGCCACCTCATGCCGCTCTGCTGGGGCTTGTCCTTGTGCCTTTTAGTGCTTTGTAATGTCTTAACATTTGACACATCACTGGGACTTCACTCCATCCCGGAGGCCACCCTTACAGCCGAGGGCCGAGAGCCGACAGCCGACAGCCACCATCCACTGAGGATATTGCTCGTTAGTTAAGGTTTCTAATAAATTTGTGCAACACATTTCTTTCCTTTCGGGGCTTGTTGTTCGGCTGCCCGCCGCCGCCAATCCTCTTTCGTCGCTTGTAACATTTTTATTTGATAACATATTGCATTTGGCCCTTCTCGAAATCTTTTTCCTTTGCCGGTTCCGTTTCGTTTTGGGTTTCATCCTGCCCCGTTGTTTTCCCGGCCATTTGGGTGGGTTTCCTCTCTAAAATATTGGCTGGCAACGCGACCCAGCGTCTGGCGAGGGTCTCAACTGGAGCACAGTGGCCGAGTGATTTATGGCGTCTGTGCTGGTCATTCAACTGCATTTGATTTAGGTTGTAAATTGTTATACTGCTTCCTGTTTATGCTCGATTCCCACATCTTTCGCTGTTTTTCGCTGCCGGTTTTCAGCATTTTCGCTAATGAATTTATTGCATTTCTTGTGGCTACGATATCTGTGTAAAATCTTTTAGTTGCATTAAGTTATTTTGTGCTGTTAGTAACGTGGGATATACAAAATAGCTAGATATCTGAGGTATTAGAGTTAATTACTTTTTGATAAATATTACGAAGGCCCAATTTTGTTTCATCTCTTGAGTTATTTATATAGGGTCAACAGCGAGGATTCAGTAACAATAAATCTGTCTGCTTTTAAAAAGTCACTCGGCAATCATTAAGGAAGCTCCAGTGCTCTTTATTTTCCTCGGCTTCGCTCATTTTTTCCACTCATTTTTTGCGGTCATCACTGGCTTAGCGGGATGGAAGGTACGAGTCATCTGTGACAGGCGAATATTATCCCTGTTTGGAAAGAGAACGAAAGTGATAAACGATGGAGAGGCAGGGGATGAGTGAAAGAAATGCCAAAGAGCCTGACACTTGGACGTGAGCGCACAAATAACACTTAACACAATAACAAACAAACTTTTCGACTAATGACAGTCCAAGTAGCAAACAATTTATCGGATGCCAGGAAGGAGCAGCCAACTCTCGCACACACTTTCGCACCGAGAGTTCCTTTTGCCAAGTCATTAATCTTGTTTCGCTCTGGTCGGGAGACTGCGGGAAATCAGCGGGAGTTCCAATAGCGATTCCCAGCCATGTCGTCGTTATCCTTTCAAGCGTGAACACATGCGATTACGTCTTGGTGACTCCGTGTCCTTGTTGTTGTCGGTGTGTGTTGCCAGTTTCCGCATTTTCCTGCGCCAGGCGGCTGCCATGATTAAGTGCCATTTTGAAAAGTACTAAAATCCTGTTGGTCATGGCCCGGCCACCCCGCCATCTTCCGCACAGCTCTTACCCCACGAAGCTGGCAATGTCAAAGTGTCAATGATATATGTTATACGCTTCGATAAGACGCCCTCTCCCCAGGCAAGTGGGGGGCGGAAGGACGAAGGACGAAAGATGAACGGCCGGAGCGCTGGGGTAGAAGCCCCATGTATTTGGCGCCCAACAAAATATTGCACGTGAACAAAAGCCCGGCTGGTCGAATCAGTGCACGTTCACGCAATAACATAATAGTTGGACATATATTTTGCTGATTACCCACCAAACACCCGCTGCTTCCTTGGCATTCGTATTTTTGTCGAAATTTTTTCTGCTTTTTCCTTGATCTTTTCTCACATAATAGAAATAATATACGCTTGCAGATACCCTCGAAATCAAACAACATCCTAGTTAATGTTTTCTTTAATTATGTATATTATCTCTTATAATTTATATCATTAAGTTATCAAAAATTGGATAATTGGATGTAATAATGCTAAATTATTGGAAATCAAGTTAAAATATTTAACTGAATGTTGTTAATTGTGTTTAAAAATTGTTTTTTAATTAGGCGATTATAAAAACTACATATTTTCGTGCTCCATGCATGTTGATGAGAAATTCTAGTAGAGTTGGACCCACAGATCACGAAAATATCATTAACATATTTTTCTATGGATACATATTATGTTTTTTAAGAAATTTTCAAAGTTTTACAATAAAACAAGTAAGAAAGCTACGGTCGACTGTGCTCGACTGTGAGATACCCGGTACCTAAACGATTGTGCTTTACATTAAAAGGCAATTTAAAATTGAACATACGTTTAAAATTAATCGCCGCTCGAATTAGCTCCCGACCTAAAAAATTAAATGTCCTCTTTAAATATGAATAATACATTTTATAAGGACGCATAATAACTTGCTCGATCGGCGCAAAAAAAAAATTTCTTTTTTGTTATTTTTGGTAATTTTTTGCTCTATTTTTGTTTCATTTCTTCTGCAGTTGGGCCATTATATCGCACGGCCAAGACTCGAACGCGCTACCTGTCGGCTACAGCTTGCAATAGCAGTGCCTCAGGGGTTTCCTTAAGATTCTCACATTTATGCTAATATCTCCCATGCTTATTATCCGATTGTACTCACATTTTCAGAAAACGTCCGCACAAGTCTATTAATTTATTCTATTAAATTACTTTAAACCAGGGACCCCAAATAATTATTATGAGTTTAAAAAAATTGAAGGCCAAAACAGTCTCAAAAAAAATTGGAAAAAATTGTCATAAGTTAAATTTGCATGGCGAATTCAAAAACAAGATAAATGTTTTTTTT
>VNJO01000825.1:0-116940 GCA_008042535.1 Drosophila tani | reverse complement strand
GTCATGCCTTTGTCCGATAAATCGCATAACTGGGATTATGACACGATTCGGTTATAAAAATAAGTTAACAGACATTATGCGAACCGTTTACTGCCAAAAAAAATGTCCTTGAGATTCCTCTTTCAACAGGACAACGACATAAAACCCATGCCAGGATCAATGCCTGAGAAAACAAGGTAACGTTATAAGTTGTCGAAGTCGGTCTACGGACTTAAATCCAATTGTAAACTTATGGGGAGACTAGAAACTTTGTATTTGAGCCAAAATACGTTTCAAAACGCCCAAGTATTGTGGGAATTCTTGCAAAAAGCCCGGTATGAGATTCCAGAGGGGACTCTTCACAAACTTTTTTTTAGTATGCCAAAAAGAATCAACAAAGAATTTCAAAATAAGTGTTAATATACTCAATAATATGATAAGATTACTACTATTAAGAAAACAGAGGGAAAATCTTAATACGTTTCGAATTGAAGGCTTTGTAGAATTGGTGTACTTATTATTTTGGCCAGGCCAAAAACGTCCATTCTGCACAAATTTAAGCATAGCATTAAAAAAACGCGGTAAACCCCTCTAATTTTTTATTTAAATGATTCATCATACTGTAACTTTTCAATATATAAACAATTGGCAGGCATATATTCAAAAAAAATCGAGCAATAACCAATCAAAGTTGCACCATGCCTATGTACTTATTATTTTGTCCAGTAGTGTATAGTATTTACGCTAACCACAATTTGACAAAAATTTTAAGCTCATAGACCACTGTACCGCGACGATCACACAGACAGGCGCTTGAATTTTGTGTATTGTTGTGTAAACTTTAAAGATTTATTGTGACTAAACTAAGAGCGTCCCCAACATAATTTTTATACCCAAATGTACATTGAAGCACCCCCTATCTGTTTTTATTTTTAAATTTTTTGGAAGGGGCCCGGTTAATAGAAAATTACCGATATTTTTGTTTGACGATCCCTTTAATGGAAGAACCTGCCATTTTGGCTTGGCACGAATTAAGTACCTTTTAGCACATTGATAATTATATTTGTGATTTCTTGTTTTCCAGTTTATTAATGCAAAAAAATTGCGGGTGAACTATGTTTAACCCTTATAGAATCAAAATATATTATTTTCATCGTAGCTAAGTCCTTATTTCCTGTAGCATGATATATGTTCCTACATAAGCAGAATTTCCACAAAACGCATAAAATGTATGTATGCTTCATTCTTATGATCTTATCAAATGTCGGAGTCGGATGCTGATCAAACTTCTGATTTAAATTTAAATACCCTGACAGTTAAAAAATATAACATTCCATAAAAGAATATAGTTAGGAAATATCTATTGAGGGCTATTATAGCCACAAAGATAAAATTTGTGCATAAGGCCGTGTGCCGGCAGAGTTCTGACCGAGAAATTTGCGAATCTAGTTGCCCCCAGCCCACTAAGGGTGCAGACAAAGTGCGCGCCGAGACGAAGACGAAGACGAAAAACTGGAAAACCCGATTTGTATGAATTCGCGAAAAACCGTTCATAGTGCTTGCAAAAAAGATTGTACGCAAGCAAAATCGTCTTCAGCTTTGTCACTCTGTCTGCACTCTAATATAGGCTTACTTAAATTAAAAGGTTAACGATACTCAACATTTTAGAATGTTGTGTATCTTGTGTTGTGACGCATTATGAAGGCCGCGTCAGAGATAAGGGAGTGATGACTTAATGGACCGTCTATCTAGCTCGAAGTGGATCAATCCAAGTACGCTGCGGTAAAGATACGGTCGTTAGCGCTTCTTATAGTTATCACATATTTTTCAACTGATAAGGTTGTCAATCCAATAAAATCGAATAATGACGTCAAAAGATCAAGCACCAGTACAAACCAAATTGAACCAAAACATTTAAAACACATGGCATAGAGGACCGACCAACGAACGAACACAACAGAAAGTTTTATCAGAATAATGAGGTATGATCGTATTCCATAAATAGATATACTCGCACCTCGCATTCACACATTTGTTTCTATTTGTGATTTTGCTTTAGAGCACAGTACCACCCTACCCAACTCAAGCAAGGACTAAAGGTTCCCGGCCTTCATAATATCAGGACCAACCTAAGTAATGGATGGGTATAAGGTTTTTTTTTTAACATATTATATGTATACAATAAATTCCACGCCGAGTTACAGATGTAACGCACACATACTTTTCTTTTCGTTGCGATTCGTTGTTATATCAAACTTATTTTTCTCAGTTGTACGAATGACTGTATGTATGTTTGTAGTCACTCAGAAAATCAGGAATCTTACGTCATACGTCACAACTTACATACATACATACATACATATTTGCACTTGTATTGCCTACATTGGCAATGGGAATTAGATACATGTGTGTCCATACATATAAAGAGAACCTTCAAGCATAAGCACACTTATACACACTAATAATATTGATCCCGATTTTCTCCCTTCTACAATATTTCGGTAACTTCCAAACAGTAAACGTTCAGATGGTTACGGTTATTCCATATGTGCACAGGCCTATATGAGCATGATATCACTTCAAGTACCCAATTTTCAATTGCCACTCCTTTTGCACAAAAAAGTTCTTTTAACTTACATATAGACATGTATATACACAATAATTCGTAATTATTTATTCCACGACGACCACAAGATAAAAACGCCGTGCAAATATAGCAGAAAAAATATATTTTAAGCTAAATTCGTACTACTCTCTCCGACGCCTTGTTTTTAATATTCGATATCTAAACGTATCGATGTATCGAAACGAAAGAATTATCGAAATATGTTGCTAAATTAATTTTTTAGTATGTATGTATGTTACACATGTGATGTGTACTACAAATGTGAGATGCACCGGCATTTGTCTTAATTTTAATAAAGTTAACCTTGTTTTTATGTTAATACAGGTAACTAGCCACTCGCGATCAGAGTACAAAACGGACTGCGGCCGTCATGCTAACCGACATCGCTATTTGTAGAAATTGTGATTGTTTTTAAATGTACGTACAGACGTACATATGTATGTAAATGTATTTGACAGAGCAGTTCCAGTACAGCTGTTTGTCTTGGAATATCATCGCAGAGCTATCAACTTATCATTTTGTTTGTCTTTATTACGTTAGCACTGCGGCGTTCCTCTACCTGAGACCGATAAGTAGCACAAACATTATTTTAAAACACTTGCAGATATTTTTCGTTTTTTTAATATAAAAAGTTTTATACAAACATATATGCAAATATATTATTACTCACCTAAATATATTCCTAAAAATTCTGATTGTCTTATGGCGTAAAATCTTTTAAAGGTAAATAAACTTTGTAAATTTTTTTTGCTTAATTTTATACATTTATTTTCTTCAGTACACCATTTTATAGGACTTTGTAGCACACTTGTGGGCACGAATTAAAGTTTTACGTTATTTAACGTAACTATACAAACCAACATTTTTAAAAATGTATAAGGTTAAAATTTTTATACTGAGTTGTTTTTTTCACTTACCTTAAGATTTTATTTTTATTTGCATTGTATGTAATACATACATAGAATGTATATTTTATATCTCGAATAAATTACACCAGTTTACAAAATGAAAAAAAAAAGCTCCAAGCCTGTTGATTCGAAATTCTGGTAGAGTTGAATCCCCAGATCACGAAAATGGCTTTAATTTTTTTTCTATGGATACGTTTTTTTTAAAGATTTTTTAAAGTTTTACACAAAAAAAATCTGTTCAGTTCACGTTTATCATTTCATAGCTCGAGTTGTAGCCAACCAATTTACCCGTCGAATGTTTTATTTTACAGGTAATGAACTAACCTTTCGATTTTAAAACACTATGTATATTGGATAAGTACTTTGTGTGCAATAGCTCGATAAACTTGGAAAAAGTGGAAGACCACCACCATGGTCATCATTCTAATTAGTTCACAATAGCTATATGTATATAAAGACGATAGGTTAATTTTTATCTTACTTCAACTTAATTTTGTAAATTTTTGTTTATTGAACAAAACTTAGCTATTTTTGTATAGCTAAATCCGACTGTTCATCACATCTAGTACCGTTAACAGACCATCTAAAGGCGTTGTCCAACACTGTACATTTAATCTTAGTAGGCATCTGACCAAAAATTAAAAAAAAAAAAAATCTCATTTTACTTAACTTTGAAAACCCACGATAAATCTATTCTTCAACGGATTTCTGGAGTTGTAGGCCTGTTTGATACTTTGGGCGATCATCTTTGTTAAAAAACGCGTTTTGAGTTTCCAACGGATTTTTTCCGAGTTTTTAGGATGCTAGCAACACGTTAACATTTGAGTTAACGGATTGAAATTTCCACTTTTTTCAAGTTTATTGAGCTATAGCACACGAAATACTTATCCAATTTACATAAAGTGTTTTAAAATCGAAAGGTTAGTTCATTACCTGTAAAATAAAACATTCGACGGGTAAATTGGTTGGCTACAACTCGAGCTATGAAATAATAAACGTAAACTGAACAGATTTTTTTTGTGTAAAACTTTAAAAAATCTTTAAAAAAAAACGTATCCATAGAAAAAAAAATTAAAGCCATTTTCGTGATCTGGGGATTCAACTCTACCAGAATTTCGAATCAACAGGCTTGGAGAATTTTGAGTGTAAACTAGTGTTACGGATAATAGCAAAATTATGGAGTTATCAGAAGCTTTATTTGTTTAACGTTGATCTGTAACTTGATGGACATTACTATACTCTACTGCTTCTGAAAGATATTTAAATGACGATTTCTAGTTCGAATTAAAGTACCAATTTTGAAGCTGGAATTAAACCTATGAGACTTTGATATTTGTATTTCAATGTTGCACAAAAAAAAACGAATGTAGGACCTCACATATTTTGGGTGTTCCCTATACGTCTAAGGCCAACTATCGTACGAGAATCACGAAAAGCTGAAAAGGAGTTCCTACTAGGAATAATTGCTTTTTAGCACTCTCTTGAAAGGAAACAGCTGTTTTTTGTTTTGGTTTTGATTTGGCGGAAAATGACATTCAATTCAAAATTCAATTGATGCGCCCTCGCCACCGCCATCTTGTGCAGATTCCGCCACCGGTTTCGTTAAAACATGACGAAGAGGCTAGCTGGGAGAAGTGAGAGGATCCCTGCGCACCGCCGCCGATACCACGGCTGCGCACCAACACTCTTCTGTCTACAGGGCTCGGCTATCTGAAGCGGTCAGCTTGCAAGCTAAAGATGGCTATTGCCAAGCCAATGTAGAGTGCTACAATTGCGAAAAGCTGGAGAGAAAGGGGTAGTCTAGGAAGAAAGAACGCCGAGCGCCAACGTTCTGACGCTCTTAACGAAGGAGGTGGCGGTGGCCGCCAGTGCAGCATGTACGCCAGCTAGGATCGTTCTGAAGTGCACTAGCCAGTTCAATCCACAGACCGCTAAACTAAATATGTATTAAATCTAATTAGTTTACCAAACATGGAGAAATCCATGAATTTGTTCAATATACAATGTTCCGCCAGCGGGCAACCAATTTTATTTGTTCAAAAAACAGCTGGCACTAGCCAGCACTAGGTGGTAGTTGGGCAAAATCACACATCGATAGGCAGAAAAAGACTCCAATAATTGATACTATCGAACTAAACCACGAAAAATCTACTTTGAATCTGTGAATCTTCTTTAGGCGCGTCATGGATCTTAGGGGACGGAGGTAAACCGAGTCAGGATCGTCACGAAAATCGGCGAGATAGAGCGAGATAGCAAGATGCTCACCGTTTTGCTCGCAAGTTACTGTTACAGCTTGCTATCTCGCTCTTACGTATGGACAATTTTTTATCACGCAACGGTGGATAATAACTATTTCTGACAGAATTTTAGCGGAAAATAGCTTATTGTAATGGAAGTTGAAAAAAAACTAACAAAATTAAAAAAATATATAGGAAAATCGTATTAATTACTTATAGGCAATTATTTAATATATTTTCCAGGTGTAGATTTTTGGCTACAAAGAACCATTTCAAATAAAGAATTCATTATTGTTTATAACAAATTGATATAAAATTATGATTTTATTTTAATATATTTATTATATACAATATATATTGTAAATTAATTAAATATCATAAACAATGATGATTTTGCTTGTTGAATAAAGGATTTGGTATTGTTAGTTTTCTTAAACATTCCCGCTAGAAAAAACTAATACCCGCCAAAATGCTGTCAGCGCTGATTCTTAAGACCTCCTTTGCTGCATTCTGCCCCTGCCCATGAGTAAAAGCGAGATAGCATGCGATCGCTTGGTGCGTTGCCGCTGGCACGCGTCAGTAAATAGAAGATATACATACACACATTTGCATCCAAATATGTACATACATTCATACATATCTATTGTATTGCGAAATCGCGGCTTTATTTGACTGCAAAATATGAATTAACTAAAACTTAAGTCTAGCTAAAAAAAAAGTATTTTGAAAAATCTAAAGATATATAAGATTAGATTAGGTTAGATTCTAAACCGTTTATTACAAAACTATTTTTTATTGAGTCTCTATATGTTTAAACGGATATACTGAATTTAAACCATCGTTTATCGTTTCGCGGCACATATTTCTGTTGTTCACTAATTGACATTTGTGAACTTATGGTATAAGACTTAGAACCAAACGGGAATTTTTGTTACACAAATGGTAAACTGTATTTCTCCACTACGTTACTTTTTCCAACTATCGCACGAGAATCACGAAAAGCGGAAAAGGTGTTTCCACTAGGAAAAAGTGCTTTTTAGCACTGTCTTGAAGAGAAACAGCTGTTTTTGTCTTGGTTTTAATTTGGCGGAAAATTAAATTTAATTCGAAATTCAAAACAATGTTAACTGAGATTAAAAATGAAAGAGCTAGACTTTATTTTGACAGGAGCCCTAAGACTTGCAGGGACCACCGCAGCCCATTGGAATCTTTTAGCCTGGAGACGCGGATTCTACCAACTCGGAGGCAGACTCATCAACCCTTCTCTTCTTATGCAAGTCTCTTATGATCACGGACTCACATCACCTTGCTCTGCCCAAGGAGGATTAAGTTGAGGAGGTGCTGCAACCGGCGGAGAAGGGAAACTTTGAGTATCCGCCACCGACTCGGCTCCTGTGCAGGCTCCGCCGCCGGTTTCGTTAGAACGTGACGATGAGTCATATTGGGAGAAAAGAGAGTCTTACAAGAAGTTGGAGAGAAAGGGGGCGTCAAGGAAGAGACAAGGACGAGCGCCAACGCACTGACGCTCGTAACGTAGGAGGAGGCGGTGGCCGCCAGGCAGCATCTACAGAGTAGATGCCAGCTATGATCGTCCTGAAGTGTAATAGCCAGTTCATTCAACAGATCGCTAAACGAAATGTGTACATATTAAATGCAAATTAGTTTATCAACATAAAGAAAGTCATGAATTTTTTCCATATTTTTTCCGTAAGCGGACAATCAATTGCATTTGTTCAAAAAAACAGCTGGCCAGTGATGATAGTTGGGCAAAATATCGACACATCGATAGGCAAAAAAAAACTGAAATAATCGATACTTCCGACTAGGGACTTTTTTCTCATTTTTGTCACCACTGAAAAAAGCAACTGTAGTAGAAAGGGGGCCTAACACCAAAAGGTATCGCTGTGAGAATATGGTCTCGAAATTAGAGCTAGAAAAAACATCAGCGATGTATCGATACATCGATGTTTTCCCAAAATTGGGTCGTCGAAGTTTTAAACATCGATGTTCGATGTTTCCTCTGATTATCCATCACCTCAGTTTACTACTATTTAAGTTTATTTTATATTTTTAAAGAGGAAAAAAGAGCTACATATGAATTTCGAATAAAGCCTTATTTTTAGTATAAACATTTATACATTTTTAAATTTAAAAATTGCACTCAAAAAACTTCGATGTATCGATTCATCGATGTTGTTTCTTAAGAACATCGAAACATCGATGTACGTAAACATCGATGATTTTCCAGCTCTACCCAAAATACTAGAAGCTTCACTTCTGTCGTGCGTTGGCTTGACACACCCCTTATTTGTAGATCATTTTTGTCACCAGTAGATTTCTTTACTTTATACACAGGGAAAAAGCTTTTTGGCCAATAAGTCAAATTGGAAAAAGCAAGTATAGTGGATAAGAGGTGGAGAAACATGTTTAAATAAAAAACATCGATGTTTTCAAGAAAACAGAAACAAAATTTCCTTTAAAAGAATTAGATTTTTTCCCTTACTTTATTGATGTGACAAAAACATCGATGTTTCCCCACAAAACATCTATGTTCCCAAACATTTCAAAAACATCGATGTTTCTCCACCTCTAATAGTGGACGATTCATCTGCTAAATTTGAAAACAGTTTAATATAACGGTTCTCTGTTTAAAAAAAAAAAAAAAAAATTGTTGAAAATGCTTTTTAAAACCAATGTTTCGAGGAGGCATTAATTTATTTTAATATATGCGGTGCCGGAACGGTGATGGAAAGCCGAGAGGTTCAATTCCAAAATGAGTTTATTCTTAGCTGCGAGAGCGAACGACTGCTTCGCAACAGCGATTACGAACGAATGATACGGTGAGAGAGCGCAGGTCCAAGAGATCAGCGATTGCATTCGCTTATCTAAGCTTCCCTGAACATCCACTCATACAAAGTAGATAATTCGATAAAGCTTTTGTTTACATTGTTGTTGTCAGTGATGCTGAATAAATAAGAACAATAAGTGATTTAAATTGACTTATGTGACTGCTCCCGACAACCAAGAAAGCAGAGTTGTTCGAGCTGGTAACAGGTAAATACTTGCTGAGAGAGGCGATTTCACCGAGTTCGGAATAGACGAAAAAGGAATAACAACAATAACAAAAAAATGTTCGTTGGTGTTGCGCCTGTCTCTAATGATCTTCAGGTCTTTCCAAGCATTAAATGTCTGCATGTTGGCAAGTTGAATGCAGCCACGGACCCGGATGCGGTGGCAAGCTATGTCTTTATTCTTTATTCTTTAATCAAAAGTTAACAAAAATGTACTGTTAACACCAAAAATATAATAATAATAATAATCTTACTAATCTTACCCCCAACCGGGTAGGAGAACTTTTTAACGATATTCTCCGTCTCATATCGGATGGGTTGGGGTGAAGATTTACAAACTAGACAATAAGTATAAGTAATAATGACAAGGATGTTTCACAAGATAACACATGATAATTTTCGTTATACAAAATTTGATCGCATATCTCCAGAATCGGCATATCTCTCTTCAAAATTGAATGTTGACGCAAAAACAATACCTTTCATTAAACTAGTAAAAAAAGAAGTTGACGTTACCACTCTAAAGTTCGTCAATTTTTGAGTCCCTGATCTTCATTACGAGGCAGTCCTCAGCAATGAGTTTTGGCCGCACTCTGTGAAGGTCAAAAAATGTATCCATAGAGCGAGGATTAAAAAAGAGGACACTATTATCGAGCTAACTGGTTCTGGAAAAACTTTAACCCCAACTCGTCCATCAAAAAACCCCCAGTGATCGGCGCCGCTGGCGTCGACGTTTTAGTATACGAGGTGTGTTCAAAAAGTATCGCGAATTTTGTGTTTTGTCAAACATGATTTATTTATTCATGAATATCTATTTTGTCCCCTTCAAAATAATCCCCATTAGATATAATATACACTTGTTCCAACGGTTTTTCCAATCTTCGAAGCACTTCAAAAATTTTATTTTTTTTTTTGTTCAGCTCTTTCTTTGATGCAGTCTTTATCTCGCGTAGCGTAACGTCGTCCTCTCATGGGCCTCTTCAGTTTAGGGAACAAGAAAAAGTCACAGGGGGGTCAGATCTGGGGAATACGGTGGCTGCGGCATCATTAGTGTGTTGTTTTTGGCCAAAAAGTCGCGCACAAGCAACGATGTGTGAGCAGGGGCGTTTTCGTGGCGCAAAAGCCAATTTTTGTTCTTTTCGTCCTTTCCTCGCGGCCTTCTGAGAACATTTTGTATCACCGATAAACGTTGCTTCGGTCCAAGGTAGCTTCTCCGTATGCCACAGTCAACATTCGGAATGCATCCGCGCACTTTATTTCGTTTTTTACACAAAATTTGATACAGGTTCTTTGATTCAATTTTTTTGAATAGGTAAAAATCGAAGATTATCCAAAACACGTGCAAGCAAAGCAGCTGTCAACCATTAAGTGAACATTTAAAATGGCAGAGCTTGTCGGCATAAGTGAGAGACATAAGTACCAACATAACGCCACAAAAATATCGAAATTTGAATATACGTAACTCGCGAAAATTAAAAATTCGCGATACTTTTTGAACACACCTCGTATCATCCTCCTCATGCCCCTTCTCATAATATCAATGGCTTTGGCTGAGCCCACATCGCTCGCTGATAGCTGATCCGCACCACTTTTCACGCCCGCTCCCGCCGTCCGTTGCCCTTCCATCTATGCACCAAAAACAACATCAGCTGGAGCTTTTGTCGTCCCTTTTGTGCGGCATTCGTCTGCGGCTTGGTTCTGAAGTCGTTTACCTATGCGCGCTCAATGAAGCCGCGCTCTCGCCCTCGCTCTCATCGCCGATTTACATCGCCCACACCATCCGGACTTCTCTCTGTACCCGCTCTCACCATTTGATGCCCTACTCTCTATGCACCAACAACAAAAACAACAGCTGGTCCTTTTGCTATCCCTTTTGTGCGATATTCGCCAGAAGCCTTGATCGGACGGCGTTCGCTTATGTGCACTCTCTGGAGATACGCTCTTGCCCTCGATCTCGTCGCTCCCGCTGCAGCATCAACATATTTTGGAGTTGTTTTTTTTCACCGTCCGCTTTGCGCACTGCTGCTGCGCTTTGCTTGGCTAAGTTGCTGTCTGCTGACTGTGGTGGCTCTCTTAATTCTGGTATGACTCCGGCACTCGCTCTTGGCGCTCTCTTTGGAGTTGCCTTCCCATCATTGCTGGCGGATCGCATATTAGGCTGTCAACAACAACAGCTGATGCCGCCAGACTTTCGGATCGAAGATAACCATTCAATAAGAATTCGTACGGATACGTTGCGCAAAGCACTCAATAGCTGCTCTGCGCATTCAAAGTTTGGCTCACCAGTGGATACTATTTCAAGAATGCCTGACAACTGGCAGTCAGCTACGTTTACAGCCCCCGCCAGCACTGCTAATAAGATAATGGGAAATAATTGTCTTAAAATATACTTCCAAAACTTATCAGGCATGAGAACAAAAACGCATTCAGTCTTCGTCAACACTTCTACCAGCGATTACGACGTTATAATTTTGGTTGAAACTTGGCTCAACTCCAACTTTAACTCCAATGAGTTTTTCGATCCTGTAATGTTCCAGGTCTTTCGAAAGGATCGGGACTTCAGCAGAATGTCTTGCCAGAGGGGTGGTGGCGTTATTGTGGCCATCCGCCGTAATTTTGACTGTTCATTGGTGGAACTTCTCAATACGGACTGCGGGTCACAGCTTCTGAGAAACTGTATATTCAGGCGTCTTACATTTCCCCTGGTAGTGATTTTACTATCTACCAGGCACATCTGGATAACATCTCCAACATTTATGCGCGCTTGGAGGACTCGAATGGTTTTTGTGTGACCGGAGACTTTAATCTTGGTTCGGTGGTGTGGACGTTTGATCCGCATCTTTCTGTTATTGTGCCTGGGAATGTTCACCAGCCACATGAAATAATTGTTATTGATAATTGTTTTAGTATGGGCCTCACCCAAACAAATACGGTGTGTTCAATGATTTGTATAAGATTCTCGATTTAATTTTCATTAACCCAATTCTTAGTTCCAATGTGAGACTTGCTGAATTTATTATCTTCACTTGTGATGTTCATTATAAGCCCTTATGTTTTAATATTGAATTTAATCATTTTTTACTAGCAGTCAATGTTATTCCTAGATATCATTTTGATCAAGTCAGCGTGGTAGCCATAAAATCTTCCCTCTCAACTCTGGATTGGGTTTCTTATTATCGAACGATTGCACGGAAACTAATTATAGTAACTTCCTTGCGGGCCTCTTAAATACTCTTGACAGCTGTGCTTCGACCAAGGTACGGGGTTCCTACAGGTTGCCGTTGTATACTAAAGGCCTCTAGAAATACAAAAACCTTAGAAATAAGTATTACAAAAGGTTTACTAGTACGGGAATTTCAGCGTATGGTGAAAGATATCGGCAGCACAAACGGGAATTTGAATTTCTGAATAAGTTTCTCTATAACCAATATATCTCGGATGTGGGTAATAGTTTGAAATCTAATCCTAACGTGTTTCGGCGCGTCATTAATTCTAAAAAGTCCTTGTCTTCCATACCGTCAACCATGACCTTTAGGAATAATGTTGCTAATTCTGAGGAAGGTATCGCAAACATGTTCGCTTCATTTTTTTCCGTTAAATGAAGCCAGCTTCCGACTGGAATGAGCAGTTGACTTTAGACAATATTTCTGAAATATTCAATATTGGGTTTTTAGATACTAGCGACGGGGATATTTTGGAGGCTGTTGAACACTTTAATGATTCCTATAGGCCTGACATTGATGGAGTTTCACCTTTCCTTCTTAAACAATTTATTCTTCTTATCCCTCTTGAAATTCTGTGTTCTTCCTCTCTGTCCTCTCTGTCGGGTAAATTTCTAAAATTACCCCTGTTCATAAATGTGGAGTAAAGAGTGAGATTTCGAATTACAGGCCAATTTCCAAAATCAGCAATATTGCTAAGCTGTTCGAGAAAATAGTTTTCAAAAAATTGATTCTAACCAACATGGCTTTATGCCGGGTCGCTCAACGACTTCAAATCTAGCGGTCTTTTCAATGCATTGCATTCAAGCCTTTGAGCACCATTCCCAAGTTGACGCTGTTTATACGGACTATGCTAAGGCCTTTGACAAGGTCTATCACTCTTCCTTGCTGTCGAAACTCTTTAAGCTTGGCATCCATTCCTCACTTCTAAACTGGATTAAGTCGTATTTAGGAAATAGGACCTACCATGTGGAGGTTGGAAGTTCTGTTTCTAGCTCCTACGAAGCAACTTTGGGGCTACCGCAAGGTAGTTCGCTTGGCCCTCTGTTTTTTATTATTTTTATTAATGATATTTGTTTATGCATTCACTTTGCCAAATATCTTCTTTATGCAGACGACTTCAAAAAGTATATGACAGTGAACTCTATTAACGACAGCCATCTGCTTCAGGCTGATTTGAATAGAATTGGCTCGTGGTGTATTCGAAATGAGTTACCTTTAAGTCTTAACAAATACCATGTGGATCACTTAAGCAAACGCGGTTTAGCTATTCTTTCTACATATTTTATCAATGGTCAGCCACTCTCTACTCTGAATGAGAGTAAGGACCGTGGAGTGTTTTTTTATGATAAATTTATCTTCAATGAATACCGAAACTTTATTTTACCGAAGGCTTATGCCATGTTTGGGTTTGTTAAACGGGATACTTCTCTGTCCCATACTCTAGACTTTCTGTTTATTCAACATTTGTCCGCTCTAGGGTTGAGTATGCGTCCTTAATATGGAATCCTTCTGCCGCTGTGCATATTAATAGGATTGAGCGGCTTCAAATGAAGTTCCTCAAATTGGCTTTGCAATCCTTGCATTTTTCTGATCCTCTCCCTTCTTATTCTAGTCAGGGCTCCCTACTGCATACTTGCTCGTTAAAGGATCGGCGCTCTATTGCAGGCCTTCTTTTTGTTAACGATTAATAAATAATATAGACAGTCCTTGTCTTTTAGGCCTTGTTGATTTCCACGTTCCAGCTAGGAAGCTTCGAGCCTTGGTCCCATTTAACGAACACGCTGTCAGGACCAATTACGCGCGGAATGAACCCGTCTCTAGGGCCCTGCATCTTTTTAATTCCCTACTGTTTTACTGTATGAGTACTAGGCTTTTAGTTCTATCGTATCAATTATTTCAGTCTTTTTCTGCCTATCCATATGTGATTTTGCCCTGTTTTGTAAACTAATTTGCGTTTAGTGCATACTTCGTTTAGCGGTATGTGGATTGAACTGGCTATTGCATTTCAAGACGATCCTAGCAGGCGTAGATGCTGCACTGGCGGTGACAGCCTCCTACTACGTTACAAGCGTCAGAACGCTGGCGCTCGGCCTCCTCTCTTCCTAGACGTCCCCTTTCTCCAACTTCTTGACCCTACTTGGGCTTGGGAATAGCCTTCTTCAGCTTGAAAGCGGGCTGCCGGGAACCGGCAGTGGATCGCACAGGAGTCGGATCGGTGACGGGGCGGATAATTGAAGTTGTCCTTCTCCGGCGGGGGCAGCACCTCCTCCATTAACTCCTCCTTGGGCACAGTAAGATGATCTGAATTCTTGATCATAAGAGACTTGAATAAAAAAAAAGGGTCAATGCGTCTGCCTCTGAGTTGGTAGAATCAGCGTCTCCGTCCTGCAAGTCTTATGTCTCCAGCCGACTGGTTGGCTTTGCGGAACAACGTGAAATCTTTTTTTGCTACTTAGTACGCAGACAGTAAAACAGATCGCCACCCGAAAAAGATTTAATCTTTTTCCAGTGTGACCGCTTCTTAAAACGCTCTTCGGCATTTTTGGGAGGTAAATTATGAGGTCATACATATTTTAAATCAGCTGTTTTATATTTACAATAATTTATTTTATATTTGAAAGACACTTTGGACAGATTTGCCGTTTCGTTTTGGAATAGCTCATTTGCGCACAATGACCACCAACGCCGTGGCCCAGATTCGACCATACACAACCCCATCTTTTTCTCCCTATTACTTGTCCAACATTCTTTCCTGGATCGACAACCAAGACAAGGTTGCCGCACCTACTCCTGCTGCCACCAAATTGTTTGACTGGTTAAATGATTCGAAGTTAATTCGTTCTTGATGGATGCGAGACTCTGATTGTACACCATATCTTTGCTGGCATACATTTGGTTAGAGTTGGTACTGCTCCTGCGCCCGGTTTTGTCCATTGCTGAACATGCCTTTTTCCAGCTTGGCAATGAAGGTTTTGTCCAGCCAGATACTCCTCTGACGCCTTCATCTCAGTCATCGCGCGTGACATCTCATAGTGCTCATCAAAGTCATAACCAAATATGAGATCAAGGGACCTACTTCCTACCAGGCCTTTATTTATGCAAATGTTTAATATTGAATTAATATTATCATTGAATTGGCCTCTACCAATTTAATTACTATTACTTTATCTGCTCTTCTAAACTCCTGGACTCGGGTTTTGCATACATGATCGTGTTTTGGTGGGATCTATATTTTTGAAATGTGCGAAGAAACATTAAGAAAGAGTGAGAGACCAATAGTCGAGAACGACCTGTTTTATAAATTTTTTATTCAGTTCGTCACCCCTCTCTAGAAATACTAAGATTCTCTTCCGGGTATTTTCTAGTATTTTGTACCTTCATCTGCGTACTGGCCTTTAAAACAGCGCTGCCGAAAAGTGTTTCTCGACTATTGTCCTCCCGCTGTTCGTGTGTCTGAGAACGGAGCTTTAGCCGCAAATAGAAAACATTCGTTTGAATTTTGAATTTAATTTAATTTTCCGCCAAATCAAAACCAAAAGAAAAAATCAGCTGTTTCCGTGAAAGAGAATGATAAATGCAGCATTTGTCTAGTAGAAACGTTTTTTCTTCATTTCGTGATTCTTGTGCGATAGTTGAATAATGCAGCGTAGTGGAAAAATACACTACATTTTGGTTGGGATATCGATACATCGATTACATAGACAGTCTCTGTATGTAATGCGATAGTCCATCTCTAGTACGTGCGTGCTTCATTGTGTGATAGTTTGTTCGGCTTTTTGGCGTATATTCTGGGCAGCAAATTTTGTGTTTATATACATACCTAAATACTTATAAATGTTCTGTAAAGCATATTAAGCATATTCTATATTCAAAATCATTGTAAGTGCTTTCTATTTATGAAATGGTAGAGGAAATATGTGTAATATGCATATTAGAAGGCCAAAATACACTAAATGGTTAAGCGTCTGTTCCCCGGCATTGCCAGGCCAAAAAAAATTGTTGTCTTTACAGAGAGTAGCTTCTCTCATCTTCGGTATTTTAATAATACATATATTGCCATATATGTATATGTAAATATATTAATGGTATTTTTTGTTTGTTTCCGGTTACAATAATACAAAATGTATGGTTAAAAACTAAACAATTAAAATTAATTTTGCACTTCAGGGGGAAACTTAAGTAAGTTTAAGGACAAGTTGACATATTGCTTAATTTAAAAGAATAAAGTTTTTCAACAAGAAAATATACCAGGAATAAACAGACTTGGACAAAAATAATATAAACAAGCTGACGCTTGGAGCCTTATTATATATTATTCGTAAAACTTATACATACGAAGAGTACTCAATAAAATTTGTTACTTAAAATACCGTTATGGTGTTTTGATTTTATTAAAATATATTCTAAGATAACCGCGCTATAGGAGATAAAAATTGCCTGAACGATTTTAACGCAGTACATATGTACATATATTATTCAGATACTTTAGAATAAAACATGTCTAATGATATACAATTTACAAATATTTTATTATTTTCTGATTGACTTAATTTACTTTTTTGAAAACAAATTAAAAATAAAATTGGACAATAAATAAAAACTATTATTTAGAATGTTGCAAATAATAAGGGAATCATAATAAATACTATTTCATGTTTATTATTTATGGACAGCGAGAGCGTTTTTTACATTGTAAAAATACCATAAACGGTCACGCTGCGTGCTATATTTCGCTAGAAAGGAAATGATAATTACTTTGCCTGGAAAAAATGTCTCTAAATATAATAATTAAGAATTTATAATTAAAACTAATTATTTTTATTAAGTATTTGAAATTTTGGTAATTTTCTATTAAAAAGGCACCCTTCAAAACAATTAAAAAAAAAACCATAGATAGGAGGTGCTTCAACGTACATTTGGGTATAAAAATAATGTTGGGGACGCTCTTAGTTTAGTCGCAATAAATCTTTAAAGTTTAGCCCAATTCCCATACAAAATACAATGGTCTGTGAAGCTTAATAATAGAAAGCTCCGTTAATAGAAAATTACCGAAATTTTTTCCAAAATGGCTCGAACAATTTTGATATATCTGGGAATTTTCACTTATCTGGGAAAATCGTTTTCTCGAAATATTACTGATTAAAATTAGTTGCAAAGATCGCATATACCAAACTTTTTACATGCAGTATATGTACATACATTTATGTACAAATACACGTAGAGTCATATAGAGACGTGCACAATTGCAATTAATTTTAAAACCATTAAACAAAACTTAAAAAATTTTAATTTGAAAAAAGTTTTAAAAGTTTTGTTTTGTTTTCGGCATTAAGTTTTAAAATACGTAGCCTTGAAACTAAAGTTTCGAGACGCAAGTAGCAGGAGTAATCGTAGATTCACGTTTTCAGCTTCTGTTGCTTTTGCTTTCGATAAAAAAGTAAGTCTGTTCAAGGAAAATAAAATTTTAAAATTCCGCTAGAGCTACCAAATTTGGTGTCAACACTCCTATCAATTGCAGCCACTCCCATTTCCGCCTTAAAAAAACATAAAAAATGTATAACTAAGCTATAGTCCTGATAGTGGATTAAAGTAAATTAATATAAAATACATGCTCTGAAAATTTTAGTAACATTTTATAATAAACATGGAAGTCACGTAATAAACAATAAAGTTCCTGTATTTTCGAAACTTGTCTTACATCTAATATGTGTTAGCAGTGCCAATGGGTGTTTTTCAACATGTTCCTAGCAACATTTGCCTTTTTGTTTGCTCTTGCTTGCTATTTAAAATATAAAACTGTTAAATATCGAATAAACTCTCTTTAATTTTGTGCTAAAAATCAAACCGCAAAAAAGAAAAAATTGTATTCCAGAACCTAGATGCTTTCAAGCAAACACAGACAACTATTGTAAGTTAATTTATTAAGCTCAGCCTTCAGCAAAAACCAATATATTCTGTGAGACCGTTTTGTCTAATGAGACATTAATATACTTTTTAGATACAATTTAATGAATTACAGACGGTATATTCTATCGAACTCATTTTTTTGTCTGGTATTTTTTTGATAAACCGATAAGTTTTTCAATTAATGAGCAATTAATGTATTTATCTTTTATTGAAAGTGCCGTATAGTCGTCTTGCTCGCACTTAGGCAAAACCCTATGGTAGCTGTCAAGCCTCTAATTAATGCGCCAAATAATGAAGTTTTTAATACAGTGTCATAATGCTATTAGTACAGATTTCTATACCATGTATTTATTATTAATACGTTACTAAGTGTATCATATGTATCATAGAATATTAAATGAAATTTAACTCATTGGGCTGTGCTTTTTATTTACTTTTTAAATAAAAAATAGTTCATTATGTCTCTTATTTGCAGTCCATGGTATATATATATAATTATTAAATATAACATTTTTTACCAACAAATTCCATTTTACGTATTCTTAAGCTTATAGGTTTGTTGGATTTTGAAAAAATATAGTATTGATGATATTTGCTGTTTGAAAAATATCACACGATGGTATTAAAAAATATCATACAAAAATAATGTTCAGCTTAATTTGAATAAAGGTTTCCTGTTGCTGTACATTTGGGTCTTTTATAGGCCTAAGAATATGTATATTCAAAAAAACTTTATAATATTTGATTTCATCAACCATGAGCTGCAAATAAGAGACATTTGAGACACAATAGAATATTTTTTATTTAAAAAGTGAACTTAAAAAAACAAATATTATACCCACTCTCAAGCAACTATTATTTACGTTCATTGATATAAGAAATAATAACAAAATTATCAAAGATATGAGCACAGCCCATTATGTTCAATTTTATTTAATATAATGTACTTATTGCTTTTAATTATTAATTCGAAAACAAATCTGTTTTTAATGATTTTAGAAAAACTCGTTCGGTTACATGCTGGTCTGTCATACGACTACGGGAGTCACTAACAACACACTTTATGGCAGAAGCCAACCGTTCCGATGACACCGAACTACCAGGCGTGATCAGGCAATTTAATGCCACCTTCGCTAGCATGGACATAGTTGATTTTTGTTAGATCCAGAAATCCAAACGATTTGTCTCCCAACTACAAAATGGCATACTAAAGAGAAGCTGAATTTTCTTTCTTTCGGAACTCTGGACTACAGAGTCTTGGAGTTCTATGGTCCTGTTGTGCAGATCTAGAAAAGATTCCTGTACGCTTAAAGCGAACATGTCCTGTTCTCCGCAATAAATACAAAATCGGAAGTATCATACAAAAAATATCAA
This sequence comes from Drosophila tani, assembly GCA_008042535.1. Lineage (NCBI taxonomy): Eukaryota > Metazoa > Arthropoda > Insecta > Diptera > Drosophilidae > Drosophila > Drosophila tani. The sequence goes on along the minus strand of VNJO01000825.1, from coordinate 97,614 downwards.
TATCGCTTTTTTTTCCCAAAAAATATCGCGATGATAATATTTTTTTTAAGTGAAAAATATCGATATATCAATATTTTGATACATTTCCGACATCCCTATAAGCTTATAAAAGACCCAAGTGTACAGCAACAGGATGACTTTTTTTTTAAAAGTTTGCTGGAGATTCAAAATTTTTAAAAATACTTGATATTTTTGACGACATTTTATAAAATCATCATGCGATATGTTGTAATCAGCAAATACAATGCATACGATATTAAAAAAATCCAACAACCCTACATAAGCAAACGAAGATTCATCAATAGGCTGCAAGCTCTATAATGTGACTTTTTTCGCGCACCTTAATTATCATAGAAAGGATTGACAAACTTATATGACAATCAAAGTAAATCTGTAGAATCTCTATGATTTTATATTTGTATCAACATTTTATACACCACCACTAAAGTTTATTCATTCGACTATGACTTATAGCTGTCATAGTTATTTACATTTGGTCAAATTTGCAAAACTCCAAGGTATACAAGCTTCGGCTTCCCGAAGTTAGCTTCCTTTCTTATTTAAACTTAAATTCTTAGAGGCGGGAGCTTTGTTTATAATTATTTTACTATTGTCTTTTTTTAGGTAAAGTTATTTTATTTTGGAGAAGAATGCATCCTTAAATACCTGCTGCTGTTCTACATAGGATTGATAAATATATATTATCAAAACTCTTAACTTACTTAACTGACCATAAAATATGGAATGCTCGGATATCGTTGCTGAAAAATCTGAAACAGATTTAAATACAGAGTTTATGCTCCAAACGGAGGATAATACTCGTATTGATATGGATATTGAGGAAAATTTTCATCGCCACGCAGTCTCCACCGCCGGCAGCACATCATCACTGCCCGGCTTTCGATGGAAAAGAGTTCTTAATCCAACTGGACCACAGCCGCGTCCACGACATGGACATCGCGCCATTAACATTAAAGAACTTATGGTGGTTTTTGGTGGCGGCAATGAAGGAATTGTTGATGAATTACATGTTTATAACACTGGTAAATGCATAGTAATTATAAAAACAAAATTATACAACTATTTCAATAACATTATGACAAAAGACTATTAATTTTATATTTAATTGTTTATTTTACTGAGCATTTAATTTATGTGTTGCCTTTTTTATCACTCTTAATGTGCGAGGGTTCCTTCGCCCGATTCGAGTACCATTAGTTTGTTATTCAAGGCACATAACAGAAAAAGACAATAAGAGAAAGACGCTCGAATTATATACATACATATTTGTTTTTGTTTTTTATTCTTTATAGTTACCAATCAGTGGTACGTGCCTGTGCTTAAGGGAGATGTACCCAATGGATGTGCAGCTTATGGCTTTGTTGTGGAGGGAACTCGCATGTTCGTCTTTGGCGGAATGATTGAGTATGGCAAATATTCCAACGATTTGTATGAACTTCAGGCCACGAAATGGGAATGGCGTAAAATGTATCCCGAATCACCAGATAGTGGTGGTGGTGGTATGTCACCATGTCCACGTTTGGGTCACAGTTTTACAATGGTCGGTGACAAAATATTTTTATTTGGCGGCCTGGCAAATGAATCAGATGATCCAAAAAATAATATACCAAAGTAAGTCGAAACCAAGATGGCAATTTTATGTTTGTTTTTGCTTACTATTTGAATTACTAGATATCTGAACGATCTGTACATATTGGACACACGCGGAGTTCACAGTCACAACGGCAAGTGGGTAGTTCCAAAAACTTTTGGCGATAGTCCCCCACCTAGAGAGTCACACACAGGAATTTCCTTTACAAGTAAAGTGAATGGAAACTTAAATCTATTGATCTATGGTGGAATGAGCGGATGCCGTTTGGGTGATTTGTGGTTACTGGACACAGGTAAGTCCAAAAGTTTTGAAATCAATCCTATCATGTTGCAAACTCTTATGTCTTATTTCTTAGAATCAATGACATGGGCAAAGCCACGAACACTGGGACAAGCGCCACTGCCACGCTCCTTACACAGCTCAACAATGATTGCTAACAAAATGTATGTATTTGGAGGATGGGTTCCACTAGTGATAAATGAATCAAAGTCAACAACAGAGCGAGAATGGAAGTGTACAAACACGTTAGCTGTTCTTGATTTGGGTAAGTAGTACTAGATTTTATACAAGGGTACAAAATGTGCTAGTTTTATTTGCAATACCTACTTTATTCTTTACAAAATATTTCAATATCTATTAAAGACCTTTTTACACCTTTGCAGAGGGTATTATAATTTTGCCATGATATTTGCAGCGCAGTGAAGAAGACATCTCCGACCCCATAAAGTATATATATTCTTGATCAGCATCACCAGCTGAGTCGATTTAGCCATGTCCGCCTGTCTGTCGGTTTCTACGCAAACTAGTGTCTCAGTTTCAGTTCAGAGCTAACGGGCTGAAATTTTCAGCATAGTCTTGCTTCTTTAGCACGCAGTATATATTTCGTTACGCACGAAATTGGACCACTATATCGTATAGCTGCCATAGCTGATGGCGAGATATAACAGTTTTTTACGGTTTTAGAAGTACGGTTTTAATTTCATTAAGATCGCACAACTATATCAAATAGCTGCCATAGAAGCGATCGGTCGATTTATATGAAAATGTTCAATTCTACATGTGAAATGTAAAATGTATAGGTTAATGTTATACAAATATTATATTTTTTAGTTTTATCAAAATGTATCAATGATACAATTGCAGACTGCAAGGGTATACAAACTTCGGCTTACCGAAGTTTGCTTTTTTTCTTGTTTATAAATAATTTGCTGGCCCCAATCTGAGGCACCCAAGAACAAATGCTGTTAAGTTGGTTGCACCGAACGTAAATATTTTCATACAATAGACAATAATGATGCAATGAGTAATTCGGTGCCAAATTTTTATTTTATTTATTTTTTAATGAAAATTGAAAGTAAGACCAACAAATATTGACTTAAAAAAAGTGTATTTGTTAAATAAAAATTATAAAAAACAAAAAAAACACTACGTAAGTATCTGGAGAAAAGTTGAAAAAAAAAGTACCCTCCTTAGAGGGTTACGTCACCCTCACGTCAGAAAAATATATATACGTATATATAAACATATGTATATATAAATTGATGCCACTTTTGTAACTTAAAAACTATCTCACCTATCCAAACGAAATTTTAGGATTTGTTCGGATTATTTAGTACATGGAAGGGAACGCATTTGCTCTGGGAGCAACCCAGTGCTCTCTCCGTTATATTTTTCGGGAGGCGCCAGCAAGTCGACACAGACGGTCGATGCTCGCGCTCAGCGATTCGTAAAATTTTACAGAAACAATGCCACTGAAATTTAGGGACCAGAGAGGCAGGGAAATGGGTTATCGACGATCGCTCGAAATTGCAAAACCAAGTTGTACGCGTGCGGCCGACGCACATAATAATAAAATGCAACAATTCTGCACTGAGTGAAAAAGTTTTGATTTGTTCTTTAGTCGTTCTTTTGAGGCGGGCACGAGACCATCAAAAACTGAATTTAGATCCAATTTTGTTTGGGTAGCTCATGACTGCGACGCGTCAAGACGGTAGCGGTTGTTGTTGTTTTTTGTCGTCTACCTGGTCGGTTGCTCTTTCCGTTAGGTTTCGTGCCCAACTCTGATTTAAAGGCTACAGCAAGTTAATTAAATTGCATATAAACTTAGTGCTAGTTGTTTTTGTGGTGATCCAACATTAATCGAACATCGTTCACATCAATCGGCTGTGCATATACACAAATACATCCACAAACAAGTGCACAGGCAAAAGCAAAACAAACTGATAATCCACTTAAAAAATATATATACGAGGTGTGTTCAAAAGGTATCGCGAATTTTGTGTTTTTTCAAAACTTATTTATTTGTTCATGAATATCTATTTTGTCCCCTTCAAAGTCATCCCCATGCCAACGGTTTTTCCAATCTTCAAAGCACTTCAAAAAATCATTTTTTTTTTATCTTGCTCAGCCCCTGCTTCGATGCCGTCTTTATTTCGTCAAGCGTAGCATAGCGTTGTCCTTTCATTGGCCTCTTCAGTTTAGGGACCAAGAAAAAGTCACAGGGGGGCAGATTTGGAAAATACGGTGGCTGCGGCATCATTTGTGTGTTGTTTTTGACCAAAAAGTCGCGCACAAGCAACGATGTGTGAGCAGGTGCGTTATCGTGGTGCAAAACCGGGCGTTTCTGGCGGATTGCTTCGCGCAAATTGCGCATAACTTGCAGGTAATATTCCTTATTGACTGTTCTACATTGTGGCAAGAACTCATGATGCACCACGCCCCTGCAATCGAAGAAAACTGTCAGCAAAACTTTCACATTCGACCGAACTTGGCGCGCTTTTTTCGGTCTTGGTTCGTGCGGCGGCTTCCATTGGGATGATTGAGCTTTGGTTTCCACGTCATAACCATAAACCCACGATTCGTCATTAGTTATGACCCTCTGGAGCAAATTTGGGTCGTCGCGGACAGAGTTCAACGTCTCATTAACAATGTTCATGAGATGCTGTTTTTGGTCGCAATTGAGCAATTTTGGTACCAATTTCGCGGCGACCCGTCTCATGTAAAAATCATTGACAAAAATCGAATGGCACGAGCCAATCGATATGTTTAGGTCCTTAGCAACTTCTCTAACGGTGATTCGACGATTGGCCAATACCATTTTCTCCACTTCATTTATTTGTTCGTCTGTTGTTGAAGTACTCGGGCGTCCGGCACGCTCTTCGTCGTTCACATCTTCTAGGCCTTCTGAGAACATTTTGTACCACCGATAAACGTTGCTTCGGTCCAAGGTAGCTTATCCGTATGCCACAGTCAACATTCGGAATGCATCCGCGCACTTAATTTCGTTTATCACAAAAAATTTGATACAGGTTATTTGATAAATTTTTTTGAATATTTAAATATCGAAGACGATCCAAGACGATATCGAAGACGATCGAGTGCCAACATAACGCCACAAAAAAAATCAAAATTTGAATATAAGTAACCCGCGAAAATTCAAAATACGCTATACTTTTTGAACACACCTCGTATACACCATGGCAAGTTCAACTAAGCGAGCACGCACCACTGGAGGATCTATTGGAGAGAGACTTCCTGATGTCCACTCTTCACAGCTTTTGGAGCTACTTTGTAAAATACGGGAAATTTTCCGAGCTAGGAAAGCTCAAAACACGCACGTGAATCCGGAAATAATTATAACAAGAAAGGAAGCTAACTTCGGCAAGCCGAAGTTTGTATACCCTTGCAGTCTGCAATTGGATCATTGAAAGTCGATCAATTTTGGTAAAAATTAAACAATTTTTAAGTTTGTAAATTTGTATAACATTTGCATTTTACATGTAGAATTTTACATTTTCATATAAATCAACCGATCGTTTCTCTGGCAGCTATATGATATAGTTGTCTGATCTTAGTGAAATTAAAACCGTAATTCTAAAACCGTAAAAACAGCTATATCTCGAAACTTATGAAAATACGTTGAAAAACGGAAGATAATATATAAAGGTCCGATTCCAGCCGTTCCGACATATATAGAAAGAGCAACGAGGAAAAATAAGAAACCGAATAAAGGTTTCTTGCATTTATTCAGGCTTTGCTCCGATCTATTTGACTGAACAAGGCAGGGTTTCCTTTACAGCAAGGGAAGTAGTTTCCAAAGGATTATTCCAACGAATTGCTTTGAAATTGCTCTTTGGATTGACACAACTCCTAGAAAGCGGGTATAAAGCGTTGCTTTAAGGAGTTTGACGATCCTTATACAACGAAACTATTGTACGTGTCTTTCGTTCGTCCATCACTGAAGTATTGTGCGATGACTAGCGAGACTAGTTGGTGAAGTTTGTATACAAATTTTGACGCACCCTCTACCGTACCCACAAATCATGATTTGTCCTCACAGCTGTTGTATGGAATTCGTTAGTTGAGCTTAATAAAAAATTTAATATTATATAATTTTAGATACAATGACTTGGGACAATGTAACTTTGGACACTATCGAAGAAAATGTGCCGCGTGCTCGTGCTGGCCACTGTGCTGTTGGTATACAAAGTCGTCTGTATGTGTGGTCAGGGCGGGATGGCTATCGCAAAGCATGGAACAACCAGGTTAGGGTGAGATATATTCTACTTACTCATATTTCTGACTCCAAAAATGCCAGCTGAACCGCTTTCTACATTTGTTGTTATAAATCGAGCTTAAACAGTTGTGTTGTTCAAACTAGAGCTCTTATACTGACATAATTTATCCATTACAGGTTTGCTGCAAGGACCTTTGGTATCTAGAGGTGACAAAGCCCCTTTACGCTGTAAAAGTAGCGCTCGTTCGGGCCTCAACTCATGCTTTGGAGCTCTCCTGGGCAGCGACTACATTTGCGTCTGCTTACGTTTTACAAATACAAAAAATAGAGCAACAGGCAGTAAATCCAGGCACAAAACAGCCGCAAAATCTGGTAAATCAGGGAATAACAGCAGGGACAGTTAACGAGCCGACACCAACTTCCGTGCAAGAAAACAACCCTGAAAGTACCCTGTTGTTGGCAGGAAGTGAAGCTAAGTCAAGCACAGATGGTAAAAATACTATGAAAGCCGAAATAAATGTTCAACCAGCTAGCACTGACTTTACAACAGATTCAATAAATCCGCGGTCGCCACCAGCATCACCGCAGTTCAAAAAGAAATCTGGCAATGGTACCGCCGTTACTGTTGGCGTTTCTGTTGTTCAGCCTCAAATATCTGTTATTAGCAGTACAGCTGCTGCCACTGCCGCTGTTACAACTAGCGGAAATACCACTGTCAGTAACATACTGCAAAAGTTTCGGCCAATTGCAACGACAACAACCAGACCCCCTAATATGGGAACAGACTCTGTGGCGTTGCGTGTTCCCAGCGCGAATGTTGTTCTTAGTTCAGTAACGGGAGCATCCACAGCCGCTAGCTCCGGTAATGCTTTGCGTATTGTTTCCAGTGTGGCGCCTTCAACTTCTTCACAAACATTGCGTAATAGCTCAGCTACCATTAATATATTAAAAACATCAGCGCCAAGTGCTGGATCACCGACTACGACAACCACCACATCTATAGGTGGCAAGCAATACTTTATTCAAAAGCCTCTGACATTGGCACCAAACGTTCAACTCCAGTTTGTTAAGACGAGCAGCGGTGGCATGACAGTGCAAACACTGCCCAAGGTTAACTTTAACATGGCCAAGGGGGGAAGTCCATCACAGAGTCTATCAATTGGAAATCCACAAACACAAGCTCAAGTGAGTAAAATTTTAAAATATTTTAATATTAAAATCTATAAAAATATGTATACATATTAATTTATTTTAAAATATTTCATTTACTTAGGGATCCCTATTACCGGGAAGCCAACAGCAAAAGTCCTCCATTGTCTCCGGTAACGTACTCAAGCTAGTTTCTCCACACACCATGACCAGTGGCGGTAAACTGATAATGAAGAATTCAAACATCCTCCAAATGGGCAAGGTAACGCCCAATGTAATGGGCGGCAAGCCGGCTTTTGTCATAACAAACAAGCAGGGAGCACAGTTGGGTAATCAACAGATAATTATTGTGACGACCGGCTGTGGGAGTATGCGAACTGTACCAGCTGGAGCAGTGATGAGCACCGCTGGCTCGGGCTCTGTAGGGACGTCAACAACAGGAACAAGTATTGTTAGTATAGTTAGTTCGACGTCGACAACAGCTAGTCCTCTTCAGGTTAGTTCAGTTAGTGGTCATCGAACTGTTATATCAACCAATCCCAGTGGAGTTAAGATGTTGCGAAGTATACCTTCCGTACAAACATCTGGGCATAAAGTAATAAGTGGCGGAACACCCATCCATCAAAAAACAGCCTTATATATAGGCGGAAAAGCTGTTACTGTTATGAGTAGCACAAATCCAAATCTAACTGGGTCCAGTCCCATATCAAACTCTAAGCTAATGGTTGTACCAGGAGGTACAAATGTTTCTGGTACCTCTAATTCTACAACTTTAGGTGGTAGAAAAAGTTTTGTTTTTAATCCTGGAAGTAGTCCACGTGCCGTTACCTTGACCACTAAAGGAATCCATGCTAGAATCCTACCATCAACATCGGTGTCTGCGTCAAAAGAGAGCCTAACGGAAATATCAGATAAGAAAGATAATACTGATCCAATGGACGATATCATAGAGCAGTTAGATGGTGCCGTAGATCTTTTAAAACCAAATGAAAATGAGGCTAAAGAAGAAGATGATAACGATGATGACAATGCTACATCAACTTCAGCGTTAACAGCAACAACTGCTACCAGTGCTGACATAACAGCACCAATAGCGGTTGTTACTAATGAGGATGTGACCGCCGTGAGCAGCACTACAGATGGCAAGGAAATATTAGCCGAAGGCTTAGAAGAAACTACAAAATTGACAGAAAAAGAAGGAGAAATTAATGTCGAATCAACGGTGAGTAATATTTTGAGTTCTATTCTATGTCAAGTCGATTCAAGTCCCTAATAAATGTTTATCAAAACTTACGTTTTAAAGTGGAATTTAAATAACTAATTTTAAACACGCACATCTCTTTATGTCACCTTAAAAAAATCTATCTTTAATATAGATAAAGTCAACATTATTAGGCAATGATCATCACATAAATCAGCCAACAACATCGGAAACTGAAGCCGCCACTATATTAACCAATATTAAGTCTGCTGAGGTATTAGGAATTAACAAGGACCCAAATAGTTCTTCAATTGGTATCGTTGGAGAAGATATTAGACCACAAGCTGTTGCAGACTCTAAGTTTAATCAATTTCAAAATGGTTTGTATCACTTTAACTACACATTTAAACATATATATTCGTTATATATATGTATTTTAAATACTAGTCGATGGTTCACATTTGGATGCACTCGCTTCTGCTGCAGTGATGCAGGCAGCAACGGCTGATGCCACAGCCCTTATTCTAAATTGTGGACAAACGGTTAAAAATTTAGTGGAAGGAAGTCCCAGAAAGAGCAACATTACTGATAACTCAAAAACTCAGGCAAGTGTTTTGACATTTTGGGGTATTTTTTCCAAACTTTTTAATTAAATTGACCTTTTTTAGAAAAGTTTTTTCAATCATTTTTTTTTTTTTTTTTTCTTATTTTGGACTATAATGTCCGCGCCCTTACAGTTAACAATGAAAAGCGAAACAGTGAATAGTCCAACTAAGAAAAAACTAAAGAAAGGATTTACTTTGTTGTTGTTATTAAATTTTTTTTTTTTTATGTTTCCCCTTATTTAGGTACAATCAAATGCAGTTAGCGCTATCCCACAACACGATGCGCAAAAATGGCACACCGTTGGCATATTCAAGGATCTCTCTCATACCGTTACAAGTTACATAGACTCAAATTCCTTCAATGATTCTCTTCTGGACGATTTCATTGATGTTGATAATCTTGCGGACTTAAGTAAATTTCCACGAATTAATTTGGATCCTGGAACGGCGTATCGATTTCGACTGGCTGCCATCAATACATGCGGGCGTGGCGAGTGGGGAGAGGTTTGTTAAATTATTTGTTTATGGGTTTTTATATTTACTTTGATTTTGAAATTCTCTTTATGTAAGGTATGTATGCGCCCTCTTGCTCTTAATGATCATCTTCCAGCTCATATACACACATCAGTCTTTACCAGATAAATAGAAAGATTACTTGAGATTGATTTTGCTTCTATACAAAAAAGGCCAAAAAAAGATAAAATGGACCAGTATAGGCTTAATATATTTTAGAAACATTTTTCCTTAGTAACTAATGAAGCTTTATTAGCAAGAAAAAAAAAAAAACTGAGTGTGTCAAGCTTAAGCACGACAGAAGTTACACCTTTAGTAGTATTTCTTTCTTTTATTTATTAATAATTAGTTATATGTTAAATAATTATAGATTATAGTTTTTTTTTATAGATTTAATCGTTCTAATATTTTTCTATACATGTACCAATTTTGATTTATGTACATATATTTATGTAAATAAGTATGGAATCTTTCTAGCTAGCTGTTACGGCGATTTTATGCATTTTTAAATTATACTAAATTCGTTTGCATTAGCTCCTATATGCCAAGAAATGTCATATTTCTAATGCCGGGCTTGAAAACTTTTCATCAGTTAATTTATTTTAGAGAACAAGGGTTAAATCCCCTAAAAACGAAGTTTTCGGCCATTAAAAAAAATTTTACAGCTAAGGGATCTGCCCATATATCACTTAAAAATGTTTTTGATAATTTTTGACCCCGTCCCCCTATGTAATTTGTAATTTTTAGTTTGTAGTTTGAAATTTGTAATTTATTTGGAGTATTAACATATGGTTACCGCATTTATCTTGCCCTTATGTTTTAATATTGAATTGTATAATTTTTTACCAGCAGTTAATGTTATTCCTAGATATTATTTTGATTAAGTCAGCGTGGAAACTAATTATAGTAACTTCCTTGCGGCCCTCTTAAATACTCTTGACAGCAGTGCTTCGACCAAGGTACGGGGTTCCTACAGGTTGCCGTTCTATACTAAAGGCCTCCAGAAATCCAAAAATCTTAGAAATAAGTATTACAAAAGGTTTACTAGTACGGGAAATTCCGCGGCAGCACAAACGGGAATTTGAATTTCTAAATAAGTTTCTCTATAACCAATATATCTCGGATGTGGGTAATAGTTTAAAATCTAATCCTTACGTGTTTTAGCGCTTTGTTAATTCTAAAAAGTCCTTGTCTTCCATACCGTGACCTTTAGGAATAATGTTGCTAATTCTGAGGAGGGTATCGCAAACATGTTCGCTTTATTTTTTTCCGCTAACATGGAGCCAGCTTTCGTCTGGAATGACCAGTTGACTTTAGACAATATTCCCGAAATATTCAATATTGGGTTTTTAGATATATTATATTGTTGGAGGCGGTTGAACACTTTAATGATTCCTATGGGCCTGACATTGATGGAGTTTCACCTTTCCTTCTTATCCCTCTCAAAATTCTGTTTTCTTCCTCTCTGTCCTCCCTTGTCGGGTACGTTTATAACCGGATGGAAAATTTCTAAAATTACCCCTGTTCATAAATGTGGAGTAAAGAGTGAGATTTCGAATTACAGGCCAATTGCCAAAATCAGCAATATTGCTAAGCTGTTCGAGAGAATAGTTTTCAAAAAATTATCATTTTAAAGCTTATATTGATTCTAACCAACATGGCTTTATGCCGGGTCGCTCAACGACTTCAAATCTAGCGGTTTTTTCAAAGCATTGCATTCAAACCTTTAAGCACCATTCCCATGTTGACGCTGTTTATACGGACTATGCTAAGGCCTTTGACAAGGTCTCTCACTCTTCCGTGCTGGCGAAACTCTTCAAGCTTGGCATCCATTCCTCACTTCTAAATTGGATTAAGTCGTATTTAGGAAATAGGACCTACCATGTGGAGGTTGGAAGTTCTGTTTCTAGCGCCTACGAAGCAACTTCGGGGCTACCGCTTGGCCCTCTGCTTTTTATTATCATTATTAATGATATTTGTTTTTGCATTCACTCTGCCAAATATCTTCTTTATGCAGACGACCTCAAAATGTATACTCTATTAATGACAGCCATCTGCTTCAGTCCGACTTGAATAGAATTCGGTGCAAAACGGGCCACTTTTCAAAATTTGTTGTGGCGAAACGGCTTGAGCTAGTTTATTAATTTAAATGACATTTAATAATGTAACATTTAGACAATTTTTCTAAAAATGTTTCAATGAAAAATATGTGCAGGTATAGGAGTTATAGGGAATCTCCCGTGGCCCCTCCAAAAAAAGTTGATTTGCGGTGTATATCCTAACGGTCCACAGAATCGTCCGATATGAAACCCAGAATATGCATTAGTTAAAGGATAATTGTATCACCATCACCGTGGAGTTTTTTTTCTTCAATTTTTTTTCTTTCGATTTTTCAAGAAAGTTTGAAGTCAAATTTTCAATTCATGACTAAAAAAAAAAATTTAATTGTTAAATAAAAATTATAATAAAAAATAAAATTAAAAAGCCCCGACGGTGATACCTGGAAAATTAGTTGCAGAAGCTGTGTGCAAAATTTCAAAACGATTGGTCAAGTAGATTTTTAGTAATCGTGTACATCGACTTTGAAGATGGCACTTTGCAGGTGAGCGCTTTAAAGTTTTGGCTCCCCATGCATCGAACATAGAACGACCTCCGTTGAACTTCCCATTTCTTCGTTATTTTTGCTCCGATCGATGTCAAATTCGAACTTTATATTCTTAAGATGTTGGCCATTCATGAATAAAAAAAAAAAAATGGCGAACAAAAAATTAAATACCCTACCCCTCGATGTTCGATGTTTATTATCCAAATTTACTCAAATTTTCAGAAAACGTCCGAGAATGTCTACTTATTTATTTTATCTATTTAGTTTAAACCGAAAATCACGACTATAGCATATATAACTTTTTTTATTGATTTTTGGGGGCGGAAGTGAGGGTGGCCAAATTTTAAAACAAACTTGATCTGCGTGTAACAGATTCGAATGTTGTCACCAAATTTGGTAACTCTAGCTTTATAGATTCTGTGATCTGACATAGCTATATCGGGTCGGCTGGTGACGCTGATCAAGAATATATATATCTAATAGGGTCGGCGATTTCTCCTTCTCCCGGTTACATACATTCCCGGTTGGCACTAGTTCATAAACCCTTGTATCCTATGGGTACCGGGTATAAATATTGTATTTATTATAAACAAGGATTTAATTTGGTAATATTATAATTATTTTGTTTAAATATACTTATCCCATAGATATCCAGCTTTAAGACCTGCTTGCCTGGTTTTCCTGGTGCTCCATCGGCAATAAAGATTTCAAAGGATGTCAAGGAGGGGGCTCACTTGACATGGGAACCACCGCCGGCACAAAAGACTAAGGAGATTGTTGAATATTCAGTATATCTTGCCGTTAAACCTACGACCAAGGATAATAAAACGTTGGCAGCCACACCACAATTGGCATTTGTACGGGTTTATGTTGGCGCGGCCAATCAATGCACCGTTCCCAATGCTTCGCTCTCCAACGCCCACGTGGATTGCTCCAATAAGCCAGCGATTATCTTCAGGATTGCAGCACGCAATCAAAAGGGTTATGGACCAGCTACGCAAGTTAGATGGCTGCAGGGTAAGTCTAGTATAGGTTTAGGTTCACTTAACATATTTTTTCATTGCATATCTTCAAAGTGTTTTCGAAAAGTTTCATAGATATTGAACACTTTGGACAAAAGATATAAGTATTTGAGGCCACGTCGTCGTCAGTCGTCCAAGCATAGCAAGAGAACACCTGAGATGACCGCTATGATAAAAGCCATCCCCATTAATTTTAATATATGGAAATAGAATAGGGCTATAAGTAATAGGTATCACTGTGGACGACCGCCAATGTAGTAACGATGAGCGATGTGGCGATATACACGTAGAACATTGAAAATGAGCTTACGATTGTCCGATCCTAAAGAGTAACATACCAATCAAAAAGTATCGCTTTTAAAAAAGGTTGTGCATACTTGGATTCATTGGTTCAGGAGAAATGGGGGTGAGGTGGAAGATTTTTTTGTTTCATTTTGAGTTGTAGCTGAGTTTTTCCAGAGCGGTCGTATTGTAGATCTCAAATCGCGCCTAAAGACACCTCAATCCGACACTCTGCCCAAAATATATTCAATAATCAAGAATTGGTCGGCCTTTTTCAAATCAAACAAAAAACCTCTTTTCAACTTTCAACACTTTCAACTTAAAAAGTTTCTGATATCAAATTTTGTGACGATTAATAGTAACGTTAACAAAAATAAATTACAAATAATTCAGGTAGTTTCTAATTCGACACGCTGGCCGAAGAATCTTGTTTATTGAATATTTTTTGAACGGAGTATCAGATCGGGATGGTTGAGGTGGCATTGGACGCGTATTTAAAGCCACACACAACAGCATTCCCAATTCGGGGATTTTGGCTCCAGCTCCAATTTTCAAAAATTTGCATTTTCACAATTTTTACTCCTATTTCTCCTGATCTAATCCGTTTTTGAAAAATCGTAGTATGCAGTTTTAAAGAGGTTTACAACACCTTTCGATCGAGATATAAATGGTTCTGATCGGCACCACAGTCTCGGTACTCGTCGTCACTACGTGGACTGCCGTCTACAGTGCTGAAAAGTTTTTCCTGTTTGTCTGTCAAAAATTCTGATTTCTGATAAAAAGTTATTAAAAAACACAATTTATTTAATTAGGTTTAGAATCGGTACGCTGCTCTTAATTTTCTCCTTAATTTCCACATTTACGTTTTTTCAGCTAAGTGCTTATTTTAAAACTATTTAATTAATTTGTGTTTTTTTAATAACTATTAATTGTAACAAAATATTATATCAGAAAATGTTTGAGTGGAATGTGCGATCGTCACTTTTGTCTTAAATCGTTAAGAGGTGTTTTTGTATGATTATAACTTAGTGCCAGCCGAGGATGTATGTAACACGCAGAAGGAACAATCTTCGACCCCGAAAAGAATATATGAACATACATACATATGTATATTCATGATCAGCATCAGCAGCCGACCTCCGTCTGTCCGTATGAAACGACAGAACCCAGAGAATGTAAGAGCTCGGATTTCCAAATTTGGTGAGAACATTCTTATCTGTTGCACACAGATCAAGTTGGTTTTCAAATTTAGTCACGCCCATTTTCGAACTCGAATATATCGGTTTAAAGTAAATAGAGTGACAACTCACATAGCTGTGACACACTAAATTTCATTTATCACCATCCCTCCGTTGTTTCGAACTGGGACGATCCAATATAAAACTTGTATATGTTTTATTTTATTTCTTACGTTGTTTCTAGAACTTTAATTTTTAAAGTCGATTGGAGTAATTTTTTTAAAGACTTTTGGGAAGGGGGTGTTACTGAAAAATGGAGTTCTCGCTTAGCTTGATGCAGTTATCTTCGGGTACCGAGTATCTCACAGTCGAGCACTCCCGACTGTAGCTTCTTACTTGTTCTCTTATTGACTAGATAAACATTAATTGCATATTACAATATACCTTGCAGATCCCACTACTACAAAAATACCATCGTCAACGACTAATCCAAGTTTAAAACGAACACAGGATAAACCAGCTATTGGGAGCAGCAGCAGCTCAGCTAATACATCCTACTGTTCGCCGAACAAACGCGGACGGAGCGGCCTAAATGATTGATCTAATGTTGCAAAAATTAGGATTAGAGTGATATTGATAAAGATCATCAGTAACATAAAATACAAACGATGTATGAATAATATCTTTTGAATGTGCTTCACCATGAGACACTGGAAATTTTAATATTAATCGATTAACAAAGATTTTAAGGGATTTTGATTTTTGAATTGTAAGTAAGAATGTAGGTATTTTTTCTAAAGTACTATGTATGTGAAACAAAAGAGATATATAATATTATTATTGGACAAATAAGTAATGAAAATGTTATATACTATAAATTCGAGTAAGATTTTTCTGTGGCAAACATCAAGTATAGATTTCCCTTATTCGATTGTTGGTTTCCAAACTCGCGATCGCATCTTACAATTACATGCTAAGATATAAGTAACAATTAACGAAAAATATAATTTACATAATTACAAAAAAATGAATAAAGTAATCCAATTTTGACGCCGAAATATTTAGTACATTTTATTGCCTAATTATGGATTATGTATAAATTCCGTTTTGTGTTTAGCTGCTTTTCTCCTCTTGCTGCACGAGGGCTTATTAAATTTCAAGATTTTCAAGATTTACTCGAAAACTAAATCGTACTATTTAATCTTCTGCCAGACCCAAAAAGAAAACGCAATTTAATTGATTTTGTCGCGCCTTTTATCTTGTTACTCTTATAATAAACGTAAACATAACACGAAGTTTTTACATAGATTTTTTCGGGTTTTTAATATATTGCACAATTATTTTGGAGTCGCGTTCTACTTATATAACTTACTTACAAAAACATAATCTCAGTTGACTTCAAATACACCATCTATTTGTTGTTTTAAATTAACTTTTATATTAGTGATCCTTATGCGCTCGCATTTATATTTAATTTTATTTAATGCTAAATGTTTTCAACTGCGAAATCGTTGTACTTGATTCTGTTTATCATCCCTTTATTCTCTTTATTCCTCTGCTCTTTATTTCCCGTTCCTTATCCACATTTCCCTCAGCTGAGTTTATAGATTAAGTAATCGCTTCAATAATCGATTAATAATCGCTTCAATAATCGATTAATAATCGCTTCAATAATCGATTAATAATCGATTTAGCTTCATGAACTGGATGGCAGCTCATGATGATCCGGTTGATGTGTAAGGAACCGATGATGTTGATCGGTTCTGCTACTCATATTACTATGACTGTTTCCATTGAGGTGCTGTTCCGACTCGCTTTTTACTCCCGAAGCGCCAGTGGCCAGCCGGAAGGCTGCTTCCGTGTGCGATCGCAGGATTGCCTCCGCTTGATGAATGCGCAACGCCGTTTCCGCATCCGGATGAAGGTGGTGAGAGGTGGTTTGATGTGGATGGGGATGAGGATGCCCCTGCTGACTGTTACTGCTGGTGGGTGCCACAGCATGCTGCGAATAGTTGGACGTCTGATGATGATGGTGCTGCTGTTGGAGAACATCTATAGGATGCAAGGATCCCAAGTGAGAGGCATCCTGATGATCCAGGGAACCGCGTATCATATGAACGTTCATTGCCACCGATGACGTGGCAGAAGACGATTCGCTTTGCAGACTTGGCACAGTTATATTTGGCGATCGTTGGGAGCGGGAGGAGTTAGTATTGCCAGGATGCGGATGCCCCAGTAAATGTGACAACTGTGGCTGCTGCGAAGCTGGATGCTGCTGCTGCTGTTGATGGTGATGATGCGGTTGGGGGTGTGGGTGTGGATGTGGGTGTGGATTTGAATGATGTGGATGTGGATGGTGTGCCTGAGTGTGGTGGTCACCACACTGATAAGAAAGAAATAAATAAACATTGATTAATCAATAAAAATATAAAAAAATCCTTAGAATTAAAGAGAATTCTCAACTGAAATCTCAATCATTATACAAGTAAGGAAGTCTCTTCGAAAAAAAAAAGGTCCTCGTTCGGCTGTCAAAGTGTGTATAAGCCCTTATATGGTGTATATGCCCTTATATGGTGCTTGGGGCTAAAACTTGCCTATTGTAGCTTAATTTTGGAATTTCTGGTTCCGGCTTTGCGTTTCTTTTCGGAAAAGCATTATTGGTTGTCGACTTCCAATGTGATGCATTAAAGTGTGTATCGCAAACTCTCGAGTTCTCACTAATTCTGCACTCTAGAGTTTGCTCCCACAACGATCTCCAAACTGAACATTTCGTTGCATTGATTGCAAAAAACAATTTTGTTTGTTCACTTAAGGGTTAATGACAGATGTGTTCAATAAGGCCCTGAAACCCTAATGCTATACAGCCGACGAGACTACCTTCTATAATTCTATCATGAACCGAATCTTCTAAAAAAATATATCTCTACTTTTGAGACACTGTAGCTATCACTACTTACATGCTGTTGTTGATATCCTCCCCCAGAGCTATTGCTGGAAGTGTTCATCCTCATGGCAGCTGCCAGATTGACCACGGCGGCCTGGACCGCTGCACTTGGAACCACAGCTGAACTGTCAACGCCTCCATCTTGTTGTGGCCGAGAGGCAGCGACAGCGGCTGCCGCCGCCGCCATTAGGGACATCCTATTGGCCACATGCATATCGGTATCCATGGAGTCGATGTGTCCATATTGGCCAGAATTAGTACTGGGTA
Organism: Drosophila tani; assembly: GCA_008042535.1. NCBI lineage: Eukaryota > Metazoa > Arthropoda > Insecta > Diptera > Drosophilidae > Drosophila > Drosophila tani. Next base: position 79,720 of record VNJO01000825.1, on the reverse strand, counting down.
AGCGTCGCAGCTCAGTCATTTTATTTAAATTTGAGTTTGACGTGTTATTGTTTAGGCAATTCTCATTCTCACTCTGATCATGATCTTGATCTTGATCAGAGGTTGTTGATGATGAAAGGCGTCCAGTCGAGGAGCATTCGGAATTAGCCGACGGCGATGGGCACTTCGAATTGGAACCATCCGAATTGCGAGAAGCACCAACCATCGGCAATAGGTTTCGGGCTTCACCTCCGCCAATTCCCAATCTTCCGGCTGTTCCGCCGGCGCCGCTGCTGGCCGCTAAGGTTACCGCTAAGATCGAGTCACGCTCGCGCTGTTCGGCCGCCGCTCGAGACTAAATAATTAGAGTATTATTAAGTTGGATAGGATAATCTATCTATTTACTAACAATGTTTCTGTACCGGAACCACTCAAAACTAATTTTGAAAAAACTTCTCAAATTCCAATACTTATAATATATGTAACGGACAAGAGGGACCTCCGACCCCATAAGGTGTATAAACAGCTGCGAAAAAAATAATATCACCACCAGCTCACAATTTTAACTTTAGGAAAACACTTGAATACACTTTTAGAAATGGGAGACTATAGCTAATCTAGGAATGGGAAATTATAATAATATCTTATGCTTTTAAGTTTTTTAAAAAACTTTCCCAAAAATGATCAAAATTTGCAAAAATTAAGAAATTACGAAACCGTAGAAAATATATGATTTAATAATATTGAACTATTAAAAGGCAAAGGCTAACATTATTATATGTAAAACCTACCTACTACCTACTCTATAGTAGAAAAGGCCTTTAGCATTACCTTTGGACCTTCCAGCTTAATGGCTGTTGTGGTATTGTGAGGTTGGTGTTTTGTGGTTTTTAGATGGACATATGATTTAGAACCCTTTCCACAAAAAAACACATCTTGCTCTTATCTAACAAATAAAATTCCTTAATTTTTGATTCATCATGCTCTCAGAAATCAACTTATTGACATAAAAAGGGGTCAGGAATCGTTTTTGATCACGTTTTTTTAGTCGTTGCCTTCCATTTTATGGCATTTTATATTATTTTATTAGAATATTTTACCAATTAACCAACTTTTCTGTTTGATTTTCATTCGAATATAATTTTTTTGTTTAGTATTGTGCTTTTCCGCAGTTTTCTGCAATCCACGTCCTATTATAATGTTTTTGCTATTTTTTTGGATCAAAGCAATGAAATAATAATCAAATCAGATAAATAAGTGCTTTTTTCTATGCAATTCAGCGAATTTTAAAAGATTTGTTTAAAAATGTAGTGGTGCTATTATTTTTTTCGGTTTTTTACGGTCTTTAACAAAATTCTAAAAAAGTATATTTAGACAGAAATTTTAAGAACAATAACATATTTTACAGTTAGGGGAAATAATGCTCCGGCTGTGCTATTATTTTTTTCGGAACTGTGTTCTTGATCAGCAACACATGCCTAGTCAATTTCGCTATGTCCGTCTGTCTGTCCGTGTGCAACAACAGATCTCAAAGACTACATGAACTTTAAAGACAACATTCTTATCTGTTGCACGTAGATTAGGTTTGTTTCAAAACTTGCTCTTGCCCACTACCACCCTCGAAAATCATGAAATACGTATAACTTAGCTAGGCTCACGATCTTAGTGGAATCGGTTAATAAACATGAAAGTTATTAAACAATAAAGTTTCTGTGTATGCTCTTCTGCCACATATACATTTGTGTTGGCATTTCACTAACAATGCATAGGGTACCTGGTATCTCACAGTCGGTCACACTCGACTGTCACTTTCCTACTTGTTTATTTTTTACACTTACTAAAACATATTGAGCCGCGAATTGATGTTTTGGATCCATTCGCATCGATTCCATGTGCGTAAGAAGACCTAAAATAAAAATAAAAAAATGTTTATTAATTTATTATTTATCTTTGAAAGCCACTTCTCTTCTGAGTGTTTTACCATTTTCATGAGTGAAGACCGCTTGACAAACGCTGCAGGGCCACATTCGCAGGCTGTTTGCCAGTTGGGAGGTCTCCGCGTGGCATGCTAAATGTTTCCTTAAAGAACCTTCATTCACATAATGCTTGCCACACACTGGACATGGATGATTGGCTGTTCTTCGCTTGCCCAGGTAGCTATCGATTAGGTTGGAGCCACTTGGAGCTTGGACACAACTTGACTCCGTTGGTGCACATTGCGATGATGAGATCGGTTCCCCGCTGCCAGTTCCAGTTGTACTTCCACTTCCTGCCGTTGCTGTCTGATTGAGGTCACTGAATTGATTTACGGCTGAGGAAAAGAAAATATAATATAAAAACAACCGCTTAATTTTAATTTATTTCATTTATGTTTTATTGTTTTTTATACCCGGTACCCATAGGGTACAAGGGTGTTATTAAGTATATACATATGTATATTTTTGATCTGCGTCATCAGCCGAGTCAATTTAGCCAAGTCCGTCTGTCTGTCTGTCCGTGTGAAACAACAGATCTCAGAGACTATAATAGCTAGAGTTACCAAATTTGGTGACAACATTGGAATCTGTTGCACGCAGATCAAGATATAATAAATAAGTAGGAATTCGCGGACGTGTTCTGAAAAAGTTTCTGTGTATGCATTTTCTTCTTGTTGAAGCTACGTACTCAGACACGTGAAAAGTGTCACCCTCTCGCTCTATCACACTTGTTAGGAACACTTTTCGCGTGTCTGGGCACGTAGCTTTTGAAAGAGAGATGTTGAGAGTGTCAGTGCTATTTAATTTCACCCACAATGCTTTGGGTGCCGGGTATCTCACAGTCGGTCACACTCGACTGTAGCTTTCCCACTTGTTTTTTTTATGAAACGCGGAATAAACATTTTCCACTCTTTTATTTATATATCCGATAATTCTTACCTGATCCACTTGGCGGTGGGCTTTTATCCTTATGAACATGCTTCATATGATCCACCAGTGCCTCGGTGCCAAGGAAGAGCTTGTGGCAAACGGGACAGGATGTGGCATTAGGACCGCCAATGAGTGCCGCATGCTGCTGCAAGACACCAAGATGCAGCTGTAGCTCCTGTGCGGTAATTTGCGATGATATGCGATGATGAGTCGAAGGACAAAGATCAGATGCGAGGTCAGGGGTGTAATAGAAATAGGCAATGAAAAAATGAAATTTAATTGGTACGACGTCTACTCACTTTTGATGTATGTGTTCGCAGGCTCGATTCCGTAGCGAATCCTTTACCACAAATATTACAATGAAATGGACGATTTTTGGCCCTTTCTACCTGAGCATCATGATTGCGTAGATGTTGTTGGAGATTTGAAAGCTGAATAAACGCACGACCGCAGTCCGGCAAATGACATTTGTAGGGACGTTCTCCTAAACGAAAAATAATAATAGCTTACGTAAATTTAACATTTTTAAGCGAGGTATTTTTATACCCGGTACCCATAGGGTACAAGGGTATTATAAGTTAGTGCCAACCGAGAATGTATGTAACAGGCAGAAGGAAAAATCTCAGACCCTATAAAGTATATACATATATTCTTAATCAGCGTCACCAGCCGTGTCGACTTAGCCATGTCCGTCCATGTGAAACAACAGACCTCAGAGACTATAAGAGCTAGAGTTACCAAATTTGGTGACAACATTGGAATCTGATGCACTCAGATCAAGTTTGTTTTAAAATTTGGGCACGCCCACTTCTGCCCCTGAAAATCATAAAAAACTGTATATAAGCTATAGTCGTAATTTTCGGCTAAAACTAAATATATAAAATAAATAAGTAGCCATTCCCGGACGTGTTCTGAAAATTTGAGTAAAATCGGATGATAAATATGGAGGTTATTAAACAATAAAGTTTCTGAGAGAGAGAAAGAGAGAGAGAGAGAGAGAAGGAAAGGGAGAGAGAGATCTTGAGAGCGCACGTACATGTTCCTAGCAACATTTGTCTTTGTTGCGTGTTGCTCATGTTCCTAGGAACATTTGTCTTCATTTTCCAACATATTATTTTTTTCATGTTTATTGCTATTTAATTTGACCCACAATGCTTTGGGTACCGGGTATCTCACAGTCGGTCACACTCGACTGTAGCTTTCCCACTTGTTCACCTTTTCTTTGGACCATATATGTGCATACTCGCGGCCGCGAAAGTACGCTCGAATGGACAAAAAAGAAAAAAAAAAAAATTCCTTATGTTTTTAAGCGACCTCTTATTTGTAATTGAGGAGTTCTAGCTAGCTCGCTAAGGATATTCTAGGCTTAGTTTATTCTAGGTAAATCAAGAATCAATTATATGCCAAGATCAGACAAAGATCGATTATGTGTAACGGGTTGTCCAGACGCGTTTCGATCGATCACCATCTCGATCATCATCAGTTGCTACACAATCAACTCCCAACATTACTGCATTGTAAATCTTTAAATGTGTTTACAAAAGGTTTCATAGATATTGGACTTTTTTGACTAAAGTTAAAAGCATTTCCAAAAAGAGTTAGTATTAAAAAAGGGATGTTTTGGAAGCGCAGTGGCACGTATGGCGCATTTTTTTTAGCTCTATGCTTAATTCAAATGTTGGTGACGGTGACCGCTTTCGCAGGGCGGATTTTCGACGGCTAAATAATTTCATATCTGATAACCTTTATATGTGCACTGCACCATGGGGAATTTGACAGATTTTTTGGAAAAAATTAATAACTCGCTTAGTTTATTAGATATCCACATGAAACTTTACCAATCGTATTTATATATATATATTAGAAAATTCTGAAAAAAAAATTATCTGGATTAGACAACTATATCCTATAGCTTTCATAGGCGAGATCATGTAAGAGATAAGATATCTGCATAAAACTTTGTTAACTTAAAATGTATACTCTTTTAACAGAATATAGAAATTTTGTCGAGATCGGAACACAATTACCTATAATTTTCGTAGAAACAATCTAACCAAAAACTGCTCCCCATCTGGGAAGCAATACACCGTTGCCATACAAAAGATAATGATCTAAAAATTAAATTACGCGAAAAGTCGCACTCAAACGAAACATCATTTGCTACATTTACAAATTGTTAAAAATGGACGCATATATCGAGCAACATATTGGTATTTACACAAAGTACATACCTTAACAATTAATATTCATTTCCAATTTTAATGTTGTACGTTCTACTGTTGCAGAGTTATTGATTTGAATGTGCCCTTAAAATTTAAGCTTTAACAGTTGGTATTGAAATACTAGACTGTTAAGTTAACATTTAAAGTATGTAACCCAACAGCTTGATCAATTCTTAATATATTAAAATAAAAAAATTGAAAATTGGCATACTTTTAAAAAATATATTTTTTCCAAAGAAGCGGTAAAATTCCCCATAGTGCACTGACATGATTGGTACCATGAATATTTTTTACAATGCCATGAATTCCTTTTTTACCGAATCTGTTTAGTTATATATTTATCTATTTGGCTGAAATAAGCCTCCTTTGCTAAGTAATGAGTTGACTCGCCTCAAAAACATTAAGCCCAATCTCTACTCTAAGTTTTTAACGTAACGGTTATTAAGCTGCCCGATCTCGCTATTTAGCGGCTCGGTCTAAGTTCACCGTGCTTAACGCGCAGTTCTCACATAACTCAAAACAGTTTTATAATTTTGTTAACACTGAACTCGCTTTTATTTTGAAAGCAAACAATAATCAGGCAATTGTCGATGTTTTTATTCAGTTTTTCAAACTACTTACTCGTCCTCGTCCGATTCAAACTAGGCCTATTCTAATAACATGCCCAAATTAAACCCAATCTTCAGTCCTATCTTAAACGAAAACTCGAATTTTTTGGATCTTTAACCTGTCAAGCCAGGTCCCGATGGAGTGCCAGGTTGTGTGCTTAGGTATTGTGCCGAGGCCCTTTGCAATTCTCTTCTAAAATTGTTTTCTTTATCCTTAGAAACATTCAAGCTTCCCCTTATTTGAAAAGAATCATTCATCATTCCTCTCCACAAAAAAGGTAGCAAAGCAGATGCTAACTAGAGGAATCTCTAAGTTGTCAGCCTTCCCAAAACTTTTCAAAAACGTAATTAGTCTCCATGTCAAAATTATTTATTAAACAAAGATCAACGACAATTAACCTTTCGAGGCTCACTCTGTTATTATAAGGGGCTTTCACAAAATTTGCGGACAGAGTGAACTATAATTTTAATCAATCGCTTCTTGTTAAGAAACTCGACTTAATGGGTTTTCCTTTCGATCATCTTATGTGGATTTCAAGTTATCTAAATGGCAGGACGCGAAAGGTCCTATTTACAAACAACTTGTCGAATGTTCTCCGGGTGACCTCTGGTGTCCCGCAAAGGAGCCACCTGGATACCTTACTGTTTACATTATTTATTAACAACCGGCCCAAAGTTTTGGCTTACTCTATAACTAAAATTTACCCAAATCGAAACTCTATGTCTTATAGCTGCCATTGGAACGATCGGACTAAACTAGACGATTTTCGTTGTTTTTCAAGACCACTATATTTTATAGCTGACATAGGAATAATCGGCCCAAGTTTTTAGAGATTTCGGATTACAACTAAATATATTTTCCTTTAATTTAATTTGTGTTAATATTTGCAAAGGTAAATCTTCGGCTTGGTGAAGTTAGTTTTCTTTCTCGTTCCATATGTTTTTTAGCTCACGTTTTCCTATGAATAACTTTATATTTTATTAAAACTAAACATATTCTTATCTTAATAGATTTTAATGAACGGATTTGGTAGAAATAATCCAAACATATCTACCTTTAAAAGTAGTAAAAGTGAAAAAATGTGGATTTGGATTTAAAGTGTGTTAATAACTATACACAAAAAAATGCGATGATTATAAACATTTTATTTGTAGGTCCTGGTTTCCATTTGGCGGAACTGCCCATATGCAAAAAATAGTTCTTTCTTGTCTTTTTAAATTCCTAAGGGCGCTTAATTTATTGACTGATTGATTTCATTTTTAATGAGATTATTTAAACGGAGCAAGTCCCTCTTACGCAGACTGAACTGTTTACTCAAAACTTATTCCTTCTGGTCAAAAATCGAGCCGTCAAGGACAAGCATCCTGGATAATTTGAAGCCAAATTAATTTCATTTGAACGCGCTGAGCAATTAAATAAAAAAAGTGGAAGTGGAAGGTCCACAAGAAGGATCTGAAGGATTTTAAGCTACTTAGAGTCACTTTGCAATCTAAGTCAGTAACATTAAATACAAATAAACGGTCACAAAGTGCATCCGTGTAGACGTAAATGCTGCGGTTGAGTCTCAGGAGCCCAGACAGGGACTCAACAATTTCCAACCCCCAAGCTATTCAGAAGATTCTGCTGTTTCGCACCTTGAAAGTCACGTAGTTACTCTGCCTAAACAGCACTTCATTTGACCTGTCGTCACTGTAAGTGCCTAGAAAAAATGCAGTTTGGGTTGCGATGCAGCTTCAACGGCGTTGCCCCGCCTAATGGGCTTTTGCTATCCATTTATCCATACCATCGTGGCAGCTACACAGAGAGAAAATATTACAAACAACTAGCTTTCAATCTTCAACTGGTTTGTGTTCTCAATATTTTCGACAAAAGACTGATAATAGTGGTAATCTTGTTCTTAGTTTTGAAATAATATCTCTTAACATGATATGAAAATGATTATATGATGTTGTTAATAAAGAATAAAGTAACACAATTTCATTTTCATTTTGTATATAGTTTTTACCTCTGTGTACCGTTTAAGGAAACCAAGCGACGCCGAGACACCAAGCCGTTAAGAATAATTACCAGATCCAACACCTTTTTGGCAAAGAAAAGGGTAAGTCAAGGTAATGGTTACACCCTACCTTCCACGAAAAAGGTTAAGAATCCAGTCGCAAACTGGTTTTCAATTAAAGCGTATTTGATTTCTTGTTTAGTTTTGACTCAAATATGGAAGCGAATAAAAAAATAGAATAAAAAGTAAATAGCAATTGTTGAAGTTTCAATCAGGTGTGAATAAAAGCAAAGAATGAATCCGCGGATCCGGATACGGAATTAAATTACATTGAATGCAGCTAATGACGTTGAATAATTTCTCATATTTGCTGCCAGGATATTAATTCATCCCTTCCAGGACTCAAAAAATGTTGCAAAGAAGTGGATAATGCTAAAGGTTAGTGCTACTGACTCGCGAAAAGCACTCGAAAAGTTGATTTAATTATATTCGTCACTGGCATTTGCTTCACCAGCTGCAAAGGTTGCGAATATATAAAAATGTGAAAATGCAAAAAATATCAAAATTATAGGAACGCAAATAGCAATGCCAATTTGTAAGAAACAGAACAAGGAGCAAGATGAGAGCCACGGATAGTCACGACGGTTACTATAAGAAAATGGGGTTTTGAGAGATGAGAGGCGGCCAGTTGCCAGTTCGTCGACGTTGCCTTTAATTAATCAAGCAGAGGAGTCGCAGCCCAAGAGCATTTTTCATTAGAGCGAAGGTAATTAAATTAAAAAAAAGACAGAACCCGAAATACTTATAAATTGGTTGGATGGGAACACATAAATGAGTTAAGCTAAAATTGGAGATTGCAGGCACTAAACTATAAATGTTAAGCTAAAGCAATCAAGACTTGCAAAAATTCTTGGATAAATAAGAGAAATACCTGCGCACTTTGAAGTCAACTTTAAACCGTTTTCAACTGTTGTTTACATTTATAAAATTTAAAATTTTTATTGTAGCGAAAGAAGATGCGGCAGGACATTTCATAACTCAAAAATTGTATATGTTTATTTTCAAACGGAAAACTTTATGGGGGAAACTTATGGTTTTTAAAATAAAATGTTAGTAAATTAATAGGTTTTTACTGGAGGCGAAGGCAGAAAACCGGTTGAGGGACGTGTTTATTTGATGTGTCTGGTCATAACTCTGAACTATATTTTCGAAGGGAATTTGGATATTAGGGAAACTTGTCAGGTACTTTACCTGTGTGCAGACGCGTGTGCTGCTGGACATGCGACAGCTGTTTAAATCTACGATCACAGTAGGAACACTTGTATGGCTTCTCGCCAGTATGGACACGAATATGCTGAACAAGCTGGTGATTGCTGGAGAAGCTTTTCATGCACTGCTGGCACTGATGAGGCTTGGTATCAGTCCCAATGCCGGGAGTGATGCTGCCACCCAGATTAGATGTCCCAGTTCCGCCGCCACCTAAACCGACGCGTGGTATCTGCTGTTGGATCTGTTGCATGGCGCTTTTGTGCATGAAAAGCTGAAAAAAATAATTTAAAAGTTAATAATAGAAATAGTCAATAATAATAATAATAATTGCTCAACCTGAACACCTCAAGAACCCCATTAATAATGCCCGCGCGCCTTTGATTATTACTGGCATTTATAGACTTATATTTCAACTTGACATATTTTGCCGTATTATTTTGTTGGTTATTATTTATTATTAAAGTGTGTACCTTAGCATGTCTTACAAGTGCTTACACATGTCAGCAAAAAAGCGAAATAAATTTTTTGGTCGTGGAGAAAAAAAAGTCCAAAATATATGATAAAACGTAAATAAACCATTATATAAGTAAGCTTATTTGCTATGGAAGGTCATCATACAGTTTTGCTTATTTCGTATAAATTAACATTGGGGCCAATACTAAGCCATTGCCATAAGTAAATATATAAGTAAATGCAGACATACATGTACATATGTAAAACCATACAGAGCTTATAATTAATATTTAAGAATTATTTTGAAATAACAAAAATTTAATATTTTGGTAAAAACGGCATTGTTAATCTTTCACTTAGAATAATATACTATTTATTTAACAACAAAAAAGGAAGCTAACTTCGGTAAACCGAAGTTTGTATACCCTTGAAGTCTGTAATTGAATCATTGAAAGTCGATCCATTTTGGAAAAAGTAAAAACATATCGAAGTTTGTACATTTTTTAACATTTATCTACACATTTTACATGTAGAACTTTACATTTTCATATAATTCAACCTTTAATTTAAAACCCTTAATTCATCTATATTTCGGAATTTATAAAAATAAGTTGAACAAGTAAGAAAGCTACAGTCGACTGTGAGATACCCGGTACCTAAACGTTTGTGCTTTACACTAAAAGGTTAACCCATCCCATCGATCTACAACACAGAACTTAAAAAAAAAAGAAAGAAAAACCTCCACATGACCTAAATCACTCCACAAATTCGTAACCCATAACACTTTTCTACTACTACAAAATATTATAAAATCCATTGAACACCTGCCTACACAATTGTAAAAGTTACTATATATAGTAACAGTATACAATATACACTGTGTAAATTAACACAGTAATAAAAAACAAAAAACTATATTAAAAAAAAAAAAAAAAAAAAAAAGGAATTTAAAATTGTACATACATTATCATACTCTCCTTTGATACTTCTTAAAATAAATCGCCTCCCGAATTTGCTCCCGACCTAAACAATTTAATGTCATTCTTGAATATGAATGATACATTTAATAAGGACGCATAAAAACCCGCTCGATCGGCGTCAAAAAATGAATTATGTTATTTTTTGTCATTTCGTGCTCTATTCTTTTGTCATTTCTTCTGCAGCTGGCGCTATTACCCATTACTGTCGGCTACAGCTTGCAACAGGAGTGCCTTTGGGGGGTGTGTTAAAATTCCAACCTTATTGCTAAAATCTCCCATGTTTATCATCCAATTTTACTGAAACTTTCAGAAAACGTCCGCTCAAGCCTATTCATCATTATATCTATTAACTTTAACCCGAAAATAACGAGTAAAGCTTATTTAACGTTCTTTATGATTTTGAAGGGCAGAGTGGAACGTGCCCAAATTTTAAAACCAACTTAATCTGCGTGCAACAGTTTCCCATGTTGTCACCAAATTTGGTAACTCTTGCTCTTATAGTCTCTTCGATCTGTGTTTTCACACGGACGGACGGACGGACAGACGGACAGACGGACATACGGACATGGCTAAATCGACTCGGCTGGTGAGAGATTTATCCTTCTGCCTGTTACATACATTCTCGGTTGGCACTAACTTATAATACCCTTGTACCCTATGGGTACCGGGTATAAAAAGAGAGAAGCTATAAGATATCGTGGTCCGATTCCAGCCGTTCCGACATATAAACTAGCTGTAATAGAAAGAAGACTATCTGCACTTTTTATTTAGATAGCTCAAAAACTGAAAGACTAGTTTGCGTAGCAACGGACAAACGGACATGGCTAGATCGACTCGGCTGATGATGCTGATCAAGAATGTCTTATGGGGTCGGAGACGCTTCTATTACTGCGTTGCGAACTTCTGCACAAAATTATAATTCCTTGCAAGGGTATAAAAAAAAGGGGTAATTTTCTATTAACGGTGCCCCTTCCAAAAAAATTTAAAAAAAAACATAGATAGGGGGTGCTTCAACGTACATTTGGGTATAAAAATTATGTTTTATAAAAATTATACAAATTATGTTACGCTCTTAGTTTAGTCACAATCCATCTTTGAAGTTTAGCCTAATTCCCATAGAAAATGCGTAGCAAACACGTACACTGACAAATTATGAATACACAAAATCCAAGGGCCTGTCTGTGTGATCGTCGCGGTACAGTGGTCTGTGAAGCTTAAAATTTTTGTTAAATTGTGCTTAGCGTAAATACTATATATGTACGAGTATGCCGACACTTTGCACACTTTAAATACATTTATGCGTGAAATATAAGTAAAACAAAAAGTTGACAACGTAAAATACGTAGTAATTAACGTCTTTTCAATATTAAGACGTACATTTGAGTATACAAATTATATACATACAGTTTGATGAGGTAAGAGAAGAGTATTGCTGTGATCATAAGTTCAGAGAAAACGTAAAGCATCGCCGGCAAAAAAAAAAACAAGTAAGAAAGCTACTGTCGACTGTGCGATACCCGGTACCTAAACGTATTCGCTTCACACTAATGACAATTTAAAATTGTACATACATTATAATAGTCTACTTCGATACTTCTTAAAATAAATCGCCTCTCGAATTAGCTCCCGACCTAAACAATTTAATGTCATACTTAAATATGAATGATACATTTTATAGGAACACATAAAAACCCGCTCGATCGGCGTCAAAAAATGAACAAGTAAGAAAGCTATAGTCGACTGTGCTCGACTGTAAGATACCCGGTACCTAAACGTTTGCGCTTCACACTAAAAGGCAATTTAAAATTGTACATACATTACATTGTACATTGGCGCCATTATATCGCACGACCAAGGCTCGAATGCGCCACCTGTCGGCTACAGCTTGCAATAGCAGTGCCTTAGGACGGTGTGTTAAAATTCTCCCCTTATTGCTAATATTTCCCATGTTTATCATCCGATTTTACTGAAATTTTCACGAAACATCTATTTTATTTTATTTATTTATTGTATTTATTAACTTTAACCCGAAAATAACGAGTATAGCTTATTTAACGTTTTTTATGATTTTTGAGGGCGCAAGTGGGCATGGCCCAATTTTAAAACAAACTTGATCTGCGTGCAACAGATTCCAATGTTGTCACCAAATTTGCTAACTCTAGCTCTTATAGTCTCTGAGATCTGTTGTTTCACACGGACAGACAGACGGACAGACGGACATGGCTAAATCGACTCGGCTGGTGACGCTGATCAAGAATATATACACTTTATGGGGTCTAGCTGACTTATAATACCCTTGTACCCTATGGGTACCTACCGGGTATAAAAAGTATTCCCAATTTTTTTGTAGTTTCTTCTTTTTAATTCTAGGTTATTTTGCACAGCCGATTTTTGATTTTGACATTAAACGAAAATTAGGACATGGAAGGTCGTCTATAATTTTATATATAATATAATCTTAATATTGAAATACAAAAAAAAAAAACATGGAATTACAAAGTCGTTAATTACTACGTATTTTACGTTGCCAAAATTTTGTTTTATTTATATTTCACGCATAAATGTATTCAAAGTGTGCAAAATGTCGACATATATAGTATTAACGCTAGGCACAATTTGACAAAAAAATTAAGCTTCACAGACCACTGTACCGATAACACAGACAGGGGCTTGGATTTTGTGTATTCATAATTTGTCAGTGTGCGTGTTTGCTACACAATTTGTATGGGAATTAGGCTAAACTTCAAAGATGGATTGTGACTAAACTAAGAGCGTCCCAAACATAATTTTTATAACCAAATGTACGTTGAGGGGGTGCTTCAACGTATCTATGTATCTATTGTTTTTTTTTTTTTTTAATTTTTTAATTTTTTGGAAGGGGCGCCGTCAATAGAAAATTACCAAATAAGGTAAACAAAATGTAAATTAAATAATATTATTTAATTTAATTTATGGTTGTTAATGTATAACCTTATGATATTTTGTTTTTGTTAAGTTTGAAAAATAATTTAATATAAAAGACCTAAAGAGTGTCAAGGCTGTCAGATCGCCGTGTGTTTAAAATTCAGCAAACTAGTGTCATACATTTTTTAATTAACCGGCTGGTTATGTGAGCTCTTCGATCGTTTACTGCAATTGTTCGGCCTGAAAATGTTATCAGTGTCGGATTAGGTGAAAAGTAAGCGACGTTTCAGTGAGCACGTTAAATTGTGTCTTAAAGCCTTAAACTAATATATTTTATTTTGTTTATTTTCAATTGACCCATTTTTAGGAATTTATACAGACCGGGTATGTAATGAAAATACAAATCAATACAAATTCATCCAAATCGGACCACTATATCTTGTAGCTGCCATAGGAACGATCGGGCCAGATTCAACGATTTTTGTTGTTTTTAAAGATATGGAAATAGAACTTAATATATGTATGAACCTTTAGCAATACATTTTAAATATCTTTAATATATCTGCAAGGGTATATAAACTTGGGCTTGACGAAGTTAGCTTCCTTTCTGGTTTAAGCCATTTTTTAAATTTAAGTAAAACTAGACAAGGTGAATTATCCATGTCCATGTGTGTTTTAGTTTCACCCAAAAAGCTCTGGGTACCGGGTACCTCACAGTCGGTTACATTTGAATGTAGCTTTCTTACTTGCTGAATTTAAGAATTTCGAAATTAAAATCGGGTTTGAAAAAGCCAAGTATTATCTTGCTTGGGCTGAGAAAAACCAAGATTGACTAAATTTAACGAAATTTACCATTATTTAACTGGATAAAGGGAATAAAAGGATAGTTATTTTAACAGCGTCGGAAGAGAGAGATCAAACACCAAGCCGTTTTGTTATATAATAAATACATTCATTCGATAAGCATTTTGCTTTTTTGGGATAAAATAAGATGAATTATAGTGGTCTGTACATTAACAATTATACTTAACCGCTTGAAACATCGGAATAACACGCCCCCTTTGCTGTCTGGACTGTTTTATTTTTTGTCATATACAAATCCCATTTGTCGACTAAATATTCGCAGCAAACAGCTGTTGGTCGGTGGCTGTTGGCTGAATCTGGACATAACCGTCCGCCGCTTGGACCTCTTAAGTCTGCGTTTGCTTATGCGGCGATTCAAAGTGTATAAGGGAAAAGGAAAAAGGAAAAAGAGAGAAAAAAGCAGTGGTCGTGCTCGTACCACAAAACCAAGTCTAAAAAAATTGCATTCTTTTCTCGGCCAAAGAACCGAGTGGCCGTTGCTACTACCAGTTGGAAACAAACACTATAACCGGCTTTCGGGCTCCTCGCCAACCAACCAGAGAGAACCAGCACGAAATCAGTTTTCGGTCTTTTTTCTTACTCGACAATGCACTTAAAAAAACGGAACCGATTAATTTGGCGCAAAACGGGCCACTTTCATTTTGTTGTGGCGAAATGGCTTGAGCTAGTTTATTAATATAAATAAGATAAAATAACGTAACAGTTGGACAACTTTTTCTAAAAATGTTTCATTGAAGAATATGTGCAGGTATAGGAGTTATAGGGAATCTCCCGTGGCCGCTCTATCCTATCCGCCCATGTACATCCTAGCGGTCCACGGAATCGTCCGATATGAAAACCAGAATATGAATTAGTTAAAGGATAATTGTTGAGTTAAAAAAAAAAAAATCCATTTTCATGAAAGTTTAAAATAAAAAAATCTAATGTCTAAAAAAAAAGTTTAATTGTTTAAAAAAAAAAAATTAAACATTAAAATTAAAAAAAACCGACGGTGATACCTGGAGAATTAATTGCAGAAGCTGTGTGCAAAAATTTCAAAACGATTGGTCAAGTAGATTTTTAGTTATCTTTTACACCGACTTTGAAGATGGCACTTTTTAGGAGAGCGCTTCATTGACTACTCTTGATTACATAGGTGCAGGGGTTCAGAAATGATCAAAAACATGAACGCTAAAAGGTGTGTATGTGGCTGATTCTCAATGTAAAGTCGACAAGAGATTCGTTAAAATAGTAAAAAAGTTCTCTCTAATAAAGAAAGTCAATTCAGAAAACAGGAGAGAGGGAGGGCAAGAGAAATAGAGAGAGAAAAAGAGGCACGGCGGGGCAGTAAGAGAGAGACAGGATGGGGCAGTGAGATAGAGAGGGAGAGGAAACAAAATCGCATTTAAGTTGCATTTTTTCGATTTACTTACGTTGTGAATCATTTTTTAGCTTCAATAATTTCCGTATTCGCAATTTTTTTTGTTCAGATACATGTCTATGTACCATTACTTTTTTCCCCTTCTAAAAAAATACGGTCCCTAACGCACAAGCAATTGAAAAAAAGGGATGGACTTAAGTCCAGGGGACGACGTTCCTTTCTTTCACTCTATCTTAGGGTAGCGTAGCCCAGAGGAGGCGGTAACCATCGCTTCTTTTCGTTCTCAGTCACACTCTGAGCTGAGGTGAGAGGTGAGGTATAGTGAAATAAAAATGGAGGCAAAAAAAATGTATAGGGGTGGACAACAAATGAGTATGAGTATAGCTAGGTACAAGTTCCTTCTTTCTTTTGAGTATAAACAGATATATAAATACTTTTAACTTATCTACTGTAAATGAAACATTTGGGGGAAGGTCAACGCAGTGTTCAAGAAATCGAGGAGCTTTCTCTGATTTCAAACCTTTTCAGTCATCTGATTTATGGATTTAATAGGACATCTTTAGAGAACCATAAACAGAGAGTTGTCTTATTGATATGATATTGATATGTAAAATTGATACTTGAGCTTGAGGATACTTCCACTGATATCTTGCACCTATTTTATACATATACTTACAAATATAGTTGTATTTTTTAAATGGGACCCTTAAGCCATACTTGAAAGCCAATAAAACACATGTGCATAGATGATGATATGCCCTGCTGCTTAACAATATCTACATATTTTCTAAATATTAGAAGTAATGGAATATATACACATGGACCGATTCTGTTTTTATGTTCGACGCTTTCGTTACCAAAAAAATATTTGGTGCTTGATTAGACTTAGTTAAAGTAGCGAAAAAGATAAGAGTAAGTATATTTTTAATGATTGGCCTGGCATTTAATAAATAATATATAGTGAATCATACATTGTATAAAGTAAACAAACTAAAAGTAATTTACAACTAAAAGCTTAATTGAAATAATAACAGTCTCTCAGCCAAAATAATAGACCAGGATCGAATGCCACTGTTTTTTACCCCATCGAAGATGGAATACGAAAACTGTACTGAAACGGCTGCAGGTCTAGTTAGGTCCATTGATGTGCTTGTTACGTTGTTACGGCCAAGCTTTACTGTATAATATCGTATGTGTTTATTGATGTGCTCTTGCTGTTGCTGTATGTGTGCACTATGTGTGTGTTTTTGACGAGGGAAGAGTACTATACACAACGGAACAGATGCCAACTCACTCGTTGCAGGGTTGACCAACATTCTTCAAGGGTGCGTTCACTGATCGCGGCTGCGCTGCTCGACCGGGATAGTTGAAGCTGAAAAAAATACAATTAAAGGTTTAGACATTGTCTTAGTCATAATCATATCATAAACACTCGTTCGTTATAACAATGCTCGGCTTCTGCTCCTGCTTCGCACGTTTAATAATTAACATAATATTTTAGTTAATAACTAAGTAAAAGTATTGCCACATAAAACAAAAATAAATACAACGTTTTTTATCATGTAAATGAAATAATTATTTTAGAGCTTGACATTTTAACAAGAAGAAGCCAACTTAAGAGGATTCACCGCAGTTTTTGAACTTTGGAAGAACTTAAAGTATCGCTGAGTTTTATTCTTCTCGTAAATCTCGTAAAAGATATATCGAACGCCTTGCAGGGAGGGTAATACTACATTCGACCACAACCTTGAAATTAATCTGTTTACTGTCTAAACTCCTTTTAGAAATGCCTAGAAGCACAACCAGCACATTAATTTCAATTCTGTTGCTATTCTAATCTATTCTATTCTATTATAAAGATTGTTGGTATCTAAATTGAACAACAGATTTAATTAAATTTGTTAAAATTTTTTTTAAACGCCACATATGGAAAAAAATGAACAAAAGCCTATTTTAACAAAAAAATTTTGATTAATTAAAAATTTATATATAATTTTTAAATTTTATTCTTGGCCGGGCTCAATTAGGGTAGCCATGGTAGCTTTTAATTGGAATAATTGATTATAATTATTTAGGACTGTTTATGGTTAACATTATAAGTCTTGTCTTTTAGCAAGTTGTCATGGTCGAAGGCATAGGTAACGCTAGTTATTTTGTTTACTTGAACTTAAACTGATTTAATATTAGTTCTTGTCGTTCAATATTATCTGTAATCTATGAAGTACATGAACACAAGTTTAAATAAATAATTATAATTGAGAACACGCTTTGTATCAAATTGACGTTGGAAATCTTAAATCTATTCAAAAATGGAGAAAAAACAAACGAAAAATTGCACAAAATATGGAATTTTTTTAGGTTTTGGTCCCTAAACTTTGATAAGAGCTAAAAATGAACATGAAAAATTACATCGTGGTCCTTTTCACAGTCAAGTGTCATTTTGTGTAAACGATAACGTTTATCTAAGAGGTAGCCGATCGTTTAACGAAACAAAACGATGCGGAACGGATCGAATACAGTACTGGTGTATTTTTATCATTTAATTTTCTTGTGCTCGGTTCGATTTATTTTTTCTTGATTCAAGATTCGCGAGTATGTGTCGGGGTGGCACTTGTTAAATACGTCCTCAGAGACGGACTCCTGCACACAAATTTAACTGGCATTAAGTACATATTTTCGTCTCATATGAATGGCAAATATGTGGCCCTTGCACATAAGTATTTATATTAATAATGGTAAGCCATTTTTTGACCGCGATTGGAACTGCCTGTTCATGGGTTCACCGTCCGCCGATGGATCGAAAATTACATGAGCTCGCGACCACGGAACGATTTTGTTTGTGCTTTGGTTATTTTAGAAAACGCGAGCGAGGAGAACACAACCTTACGGTCTGATGTCCTTTGAACTTCTGCCGGTGCCCCGGTGTGCGTTTATTATCAGCAAACGGGACACTGCGTTTATGAAAAGGGGTTCTTCTTAAAACTATCCTGTTTGTTGCTGCGTCGTCGCCGTCGCCGTCGTCGTAGTCGTCGTCGTCGTCGTCGTCGTCGTCGCTGTCGCTGCCCACTGAGGGTCGGGCTTCTAATTCGGCGTCTCTTTTCTCTACGCGTTATTATTGTTTTTCTTGAAGAAGAAGTAGTAAAAAACGGACACGGGGGCGCAAAGGAAAAGCTCTCAAAAAGAAATGAAACATCTTGCGCGCTCAGCTCTCTCTTTTCTCTTTTTTTCAGAAGGGAAGACGAGACAGCGGTAGGATTTACGTCTGACGTAGGAGCGTAGGAACAGTGAACTTGTTTTCATACATCTATGAAGCTGAGGGGTGTTGTATACCCACCCTACCCAAGCATACACAACACCCATGGCTACACACAGCACACAGAAGACGGGACGGAGACGGATGTAACATTTGTTTATAGGAACAAAATCGGCAATCGGGGTTACTTCAAGAAAAAGTACTGCCTAGTATACACCAAGCAAAAGGATAAGACTCTCTGTCTTCTCTGCCCTGCTCATTTACTCACTCTTTCCCACTCTGTCACTGGCTATTCGCTATACCTCACACTTACACCCCCTTAATCGTCTTGGTATAGGTACAATATCCATATTCACTATCATTTCCCATTGCCCCTCTATCTTCTTTAATTTCCCTTTTTCTTACTCTAAGCGAAAAAAAAAAAATAGAAAGAGCGCCAGTGGCCAAGAAAGTCGGCGCAGAAAAAAACAGAGATGTCGGCCAATTGTTTTTTGTGCTAAAAACTGACTAAAGAGCGCGAGTACTCAACTGACTTACCCCTTTTTGTTACCCCTTGAGCAACAAAGCTTTTTAATTTCCCTGTGCGATAAGAGGGGTTGACAACGGTATAAATTTGTATGTGTTATTTTCGGGGTTTTTAGATCGAACTCTCAAAAAGAAATCTAAAAAGAGACCCTTACTTAGCCTAAGAGAGAATTTATTTAATGATAGAATTTATTCGCCACCACCTTCCTGGCGAAATATAAGTGGTCAAAAAGCCAGAAGTTTGAATTAAAAAATTTGAATTAAAAATTCACAACAAACGATTTTCAAGGACGTTAATAATAAACATGATTTGCTTATATCGTTAAAAACACAAAGAGACATGCATCTGACTCAAATTCGTGAATATAAAGGTACGTCAGCTCTTGGATGTAAGATTCTGAAGCAAAAGAGCCTTTCAGATTTAGATGTATGCGGATTTCCCTTTCCCACTTTAATATGTTTAACGTTCGTGTTCCAACTTTAAAAAGCTAAACGTTTGTGAAACCTGTATAAATTATATATAGATATAAACTGGTGTTCGACACTTGACTATGAATTTGGCCTCAATACATAAAATGGTGGTGCGGTGCCAACTGAGATCTGTTTAATAGACAGTTGTCTATTAAACTCTATCAATATAAATGCATGAAATTAGGAATGATCAATTTAAAAGGTTTTAAGTTAAGAACCTTATCGAAAAATCAAAGATCAAACTCAAGCTCGAAGCTGGTTGTAGACTAAGCTGTTGGGGCGTTTTTTATTAAATATACTTAAATATTTTGTATTAGTTACCTTGTAGTTAATATAGAAAAAATTGTGGGTTTTACCTGAATATCGTTGGCCATTTTGTCCTTATTGTATTTCATTTCTGGCGTCGAACTTCCGCCAGAGGGCGAAATTGAATGCTGCGGCGACTGCTGGTGACTACTGGTGATGATCGTTGGTCCAGACTCTGTGCCTGGGCCAGCTTCGGAGTCCGCTCCGGCTCTGCCCTCTCCCCCAGGCCCTGGTGACAGGATAGGCTTGCTACTAAGATTTGACGGCGCTTGAAGGCGTCCTCTGCCTGCCATTACTACATTTTGTTGGGACTGAGACTCTACATCGGTGGAGGAGCCTACATTAGCTGATGCTTCCGTCGCTCCGGCTCCAGCTCCTCCTCTATCATCATAGAAATCGCCTGCGTACGCTAGCTGCTGCTGGTGACAATCATTTAAGGACTGTTGTTGACTTGGCTTGGGCTCGACCTCCTGCTTTGGCTTAATCACGCACAAACCATAGTTTTGCTTTTGATCTCTTAGCGGCGATGATAGATTATTCTGCATGGCAGCCGTGGACTTGAGATGAGCAGCGGCAGCAGCAGCGGCAGCCGCATTAAACAACAAATGATGATTACTCAGTTGAGGAGTTGGTTCATTGCCAGTGTAGGATTGCTGGTGTTCCGCTTGTTGCGTATGCTGCAGGCTGTGATGATGATGGCTGGAGACAGATTTTTTTTGCGAATCCTGGGCAGAGCCAGAGCCAGACACAGTAGTAGTTCCATCTGGATGCATGTCCGACAACAGCTCGTGCTCATCCTGCGGGATGATAGTCGAGTGCATAGTGTTGTGATGGGAATGGGAAGAACTGAGAGGTTGACCCTGGTTGGAGTTATATTGATGTAATGCCGTTTGCAAGCCAAATGGAGCACGAGCCTGCTGCCAAAAGTCAGCGGCATCCATATTCAAAGTGGGGATTGGGATCGGAATCGAGTCGAGATCGTAAGAAGCGATGTGGTTGCCAATATCCCGATCTAAGGTCCTGCTGAACTCAGATTTCTGGGCGCTGCTCTCCCAGTGTAACTGGGTTCTGGGGCTTAGTAGCTAAAGCATCGTTATTTCCTTCATATCATGTCACGGTCTGTAATTAAAATAAGTTATTATTCATATTAATGCGAGTTTATATAAAAAAAATGCTGCTCAGAGGGATGGAACAAGTTTCGATACAAATAAATCACAAATTAGAAAAGAATAGTATAATAGTTGAAGTGAACTACTTGGTCGATATGAGAAGTTGTCTAGTTATACAAAATGTATTTAGCCGCCATCCAATCCTTTATAAATTGAATTGTTTAATATTCATTGCAATGCTCTTGCTAGTTGATCTGATAAATAAATCAATAACAAGAAAGAAAGCTAACTTTGCCAAGCCGAAGTTTATATACCCTTGTAGATAATAATAAAAATAAAATTAAGGGATCTTATATTTAGTTGAATCCCGATTTCTTTAAAAACACCGAAGATGGGCTAATTTGGACCGATCGTTGTATATGTTTAAATTGCGAGATAATATAATAATATCATTTAAAACTACGACTTTTGGCTAATTTAACCAGATCGTTCCTATGGTACTTTTAAAATATAGTGGACCGATTTAAATAAAATGTAACATTCATTGCTATAATTAAATTAAGAGACCCATATATTAAGTTTTAATCCGATATCATTAAAACTACGAAAATCGGCTTATTTGGGTTGATCTATGGCAGCTACATATATGATATAGTCAGCCGATCTGGCCTGTTCCAACTTTTATATTAATGGGATCTTTCCCATGTGTAGAAAGAAAGAGAATACTATCTGCAAAGTTTCATTCAGATAGCTCAAGAACTGAGAGTCTTGTTTGCGTAGAAACGAACAGACAGACGGACATGGGGATTGTGAACAATAATATATCAACGCAGATTTCCGAAACTATTGTAAGTCAAAATTTTAAAAATTGTTTTAAAAGGTACGACTCACCTTCCTGCAAAATAATTTAGCTGAAACGTTATAGTTCCGATGGAAATTAAGTTTCAATTATATCGTATGTAACTGTGCACTTTTCTGCATTCGCAAAATTATCGTGTCATAAATTTTTTTTCAGGTGAATCTAAATTTTTGAAGTCTACAAACATAAAGATAGCAACAAAGCTAGTATATAGTTATTTTCTCCTCTTTTCTTTTTTTTCTGCCCTTTGTACATTGCCATGTACTAAAATATATAAATAATATATAATAAATTTGATATATTAAAATCGTATGTCGCACGTGTTGCGGCCGAGTCCATGAAAACAGAGCGCGCAAAAGTATCCTAGATGCGAACTTTTATATTTTTGTTCACGAAATGGCGCAAATTTAGCTAAAATTCTAGTTTTCTATCGTTAGTGTAGCTAAAACTATAAAAGCTGAACACCAGTTTTCAGGGACTATAAGAGGTTAAACATAGCTACCCATTTTAATGACAACATACTCCTAAAATTTGAGTGAAATTGAAAAATAAACATACATTTCTATTATCTTTTGAAGTGGGATGATCCAAAATGAAACATTTTTATGTTTTGGTTTCGTAAAGATGTTTTTATAATATTTTTTAAGACGAAAGAAAGAATGCGCTTAGCTTTCACTGATTCACTTTGTGTTTCACTGATTATCCAGCTGTTGGGTACGGGTTCACCAGCTGTTGTTCGAGCACACTCGACTGTAGCTTTTCCTTTCGGATTATTATAAATTTAGTCAGAAGTTTGCCCTGTAAAATATATATGTACTCGTATATTCTTGATCAGCATCATCCGTCGAATCGATTTAGCCTTGGCCGCCTGTCCGTTTGTCCGACTGTCCCTTTGTCCGTCTGTCCTTTTGTGTGTTTTTACGCAAGCTAGTCTCTTAGTTTGAGAGCTGTCTGAATGAAAGGATCTTTTCTATTGCAGCTATTATATAAGGCTAGATCAAATCTGAATATTTTTGTTTTTTTCAACTTATAGGCATATAACGCGAGATATATTATTATTTTTATTTTTACTAAGATCGGACGTCTATATTCCATATATGTTAATGAAAGAGAAACGTCCTTGCCTTACAGTGCATAGAACTTTATTTCTAGGCACAACTTTCCTATAAGGCTATCAAATTCGGCTGTGGTTATCATTTAGGTAATATTTATTAAATATTTTATTTTCGCTGATTGCATTATTTATGATGAGTCCAAAATATGAGATATAGTTTAAGTCTAAATTGTATGAACTACAGTCCAGTTGTCCCGAAATAATATAACCTTATGGGTATACGAGTGGGTATCGTAAGCATATAATAATATCCATAGAGTCCGTTCTTTGCCTTATAGAATATACACTATTTATTCGAAGATACCAAAGTAATAAATTGCAATAATACGATTTAGATTGTCACGTTTAATATTTTTAGTTTTTCGATTTCGGTTTATATTGCTTAATTTTATCGCAGTGTTCACGTTAAATTTAATTTGATGATCGTCTCACAGAAAAATCGAGTTTAGTTTTTTCGTATTTTAAATAATAGATTCTTTTACCATATTTAAAACAATACATTTTTAGGATTGGCACATTATTGTAGGTTGTGTAAAACTTGCCTGAACATTTACAATAAGTCTTTGACTTTTATATAAATGATAAGGGCTTCATCACTCATGTTCACTACCTGAGAATCTATGTAAAAACAAGAGAATCATAGCTTATTACGAACGGAACGAACTTTTGAGAAACAGCTGAGATTATATTGAAGTGTTTGCTGCCAGTTAACAACTAAAAGATAACCTGGCGGCACGCGAGTCATAGAAAAACTAATTTTGCCGCCGCCACCGACCAAGTATAAATATGACGACTGTTGCTGGGGGTTCAGATAGTAGTATGTCTCGCGTTTAGAAATAGAAAACTTGTACACAAAAGCCGGAGTCGAAGACATCGCCATTGCCACATCGCACATCGTCGTCAACGTCCTCGTTGGCGCGACGCAAAGTAAGCCAAACGTCTTCGTTTCCCTGACCTCAGCCGCTAAGTCCTTCGGCAAAAATATATCCTTCGTCGTCGTCTTCGTCTGCGTCTTCGTGTCGTGTCCACAAAGCATCCTTGCCCATGCTCAGTACTCAGGATATTATTGTTCTCTCTTTGAACTTGCTCTTAGTTGGCGGTACTAAGTGTATGGAAGTTATGAAGTGGAATCGAAATTACCAGTCAAAATATGCCACTAGGTTGGTTTGCGATCTTAACACAGAGAAGATAAAATCATATTCATATCAAATGTTTACATTATCTCCTCCAGTATCTAAAAAATCATCTTTTCTTGTCCGATTTGAAACTGCATTATATCTTATTCCCAAAATGTTGTAATGCAAAATGGTATAATAATAATATAAATTGTATACATAACACAAATTATCCAATTGCAGGTTACACTTTGACCCAATCGTTTCTATAGCAGCTATAAAATCAATTTGCTCGAATTAAGAAAAACAAGAAGGAGAAACGTATTACGTATATGTATATATATATACATACGTATATGTATATATAAAAACATTTGCCGGTTTTCACAGATTGTTATACATATGTATGTAAATATTGACCGATCGCTTCCTGTGGGAGCTATATAATATAGTCGTTCGATTACGCTTAAATTAACTACTCATTTTCTTGTCTATCTTTACTTTCCAACTTATATAATGCATACATAAAAAAGGAAGAAGATTTTTGGTACAGTTTCAACCAAATAGCTCTAAAACTGAAAAGCTAAAATTAGATAGGCTGTTGGTTCTGATTATTGTCTCCTTTATAATACCATCAGCAAGGGCTTAAAAATAAAAAATATTACGAGCAAAAAGTAAGTAATATATGTATATGGATTCAAATTTAGATAATTACCTTGAAATGCATTTTAATCCTGGTGGTACATTATGACAGGTGCATGCCTTGGTTTAATTGGATGGTTACCGAAATGTTTATAATCCCTAACTTATAACTACCGCCCAGCTTTTTTTTAGTTTATCGTTATTTATAGCGTTAATTTATTTTATATATAGATTTTGTATGAGTTGTATTATTGAATGTCATTTGAAACATAAGGCCGGAATAAGGCACACGGTTACGGTGTCGCGAAATATTTCATTATTCGCCTAAATTTTTCGGTGTAACTCTCAAAATTACAAAATCCTTTTTATCTATTCAGATTTTATTTATTTTTTATTAAATTTTACAATCACAATTTGTTACCCGATAACTTATGCCTATGTTTATGCTCTCTAAATACTGTTTGGATTTGTTTTCTTTGCTCTCTTACCTATGGGTTTAATTTTAATATATAAAAATATAATATTGATGGAATAAAAGGTTCTAAATACTGTGTAGAATCAACCGATTTGAATAAAAATATTTATTTATAGTCAAGTCTATCTCCCCTTATTTAATCGTTTCCAAGTAATATTCTGTGATTTTACTTATAATATGATATAGTGGTTGGATAGTATTTGGTATTTCTATATGGTTATTTAATATATTTTTACTTGGTATTATTAATTTTTATTTTTTCTCTATTGTTTTTTGATTTTATTTTTTCATATTAGACGCTATTGAAAAGTAGTAATATTCGCGTGGAGATGTCTAGTTGAGTATGGATTTACGTCTTTTAAATGATGTGTCAAGGGCTAGCTGTAGGGTATGTGGTATTCGTATTCCAAACTGTTTGTTCCGGTGTCAGTGTGTCTGAAGAAAACATTCAATTGATGTATGTTGTTGCTGTGTGAGAATTACAATCTACGATTAGATTTATATTCGCGGCTTATTTCCAAAAATGTGATCAATACCAAGTCAGCTAGCTATTTTAATAGTTACTTATATACAAAAAGAAAATGCTTGCTTTTCGTAATTCTGAGTTCCTTTTGAGTTACTTTCTTTTATATGAATTTAATTTATGTTCATTTTGGTTGTATTAAATTTGTATCCTATGTATGTTCTTTCTTATTTTGTCGTTTTGTACTTTTGATTTCAAATTTGCAACTTTTAATACTGTTGTAATTTTTTTCTTTCGTTTCGTTAGTGGAACGTTTTATTTTTGATGGTTTTCGGGGGTTTCCTTTTTCGTTGGTCGTGGTTTTTTGTTTGATTGGATTGATTTAATAGGTATTATTTTTTGAGGGGTAATTTTACTGTTGATGAGTACATAAATCAGAGAATTAATTGCATCTGTTCTATTGCTTTTAAAACTAAAAGATGGTTGAGTTGGTTTTGTTGATTGTTGGATTGATTTTATCTCTTTATATGGATATTATTAATATTATTTCTTTTAAAAACGTTCTTTGGTCTATTGTTTTTGTTAAAATTATGATGATCTGTAAAAAATTGAAAGAAAAAATAAGTTAACTATAATTGCGACTGGTTATTTTTTATCATTAAGTAATTGCAAGCTTTAGATATAGTTTTCTTTGTTTTTTTTTTAACAACACTATCCACAATATTTTAAAATTATTAATATATATTTATGCACACATTTGATAAATAAAAACGCTGCGCGAGGGTCAGGACGATCCGCAGTCTGCTGTTCTACTCCATGGAATATTGCGTCTGTGAATGCCAAAATGCCGCATCCGAAAAAATAATTGGAGAATAAAAATTATCATCATCGACTCTACGATACACCGACGTTGTTGTTGCTGTTTGGTAGGCTGTGAAAACACGACAAGGGGAAAAGAGGGAGCTACTGGGGACTGGCGGCGGCGGCGACGACGGCGGCATTCCCTTATTATAAGATAAAAATGTTGTGTGCGTTAAACAAAAAGCGACAGCAACAACAACGACGGCAGCGGATATGGGGATTCAGGTCCTTGCACTCGGACTGTGAGGGCCAGCGCCAGCTTCAGCGCCGGCGCTCTTGGCAACAACTGCAGTTCCAGTTGCAATGGCAGTTGCGTTTCTGGACATACTGCAACTTAACACTGGCAGAAAATGTCCTTGAGGATATCGGATATAAATATTTTTGTATATTTGGCACAACGGTTAAATCAGATATTTTACCTAAAAGTTAACCCTATTTCAGCACAAATCTGAGATCTACATGCAGTTTCCAATTTGACCCAACCGTTAATACGATGCGTTAATATGTGCGTACATTTCTGTTACATAGATCTTAGCTAGGCTAGTTTGTTTAGTTCGTTATTTAGTTTTTAGTTGCAAATGGTAGCATAAAGGTTATGCCATAAGTTTCCTGCTTTCTTTTTCTGAGTGCAATTGCATTCGCTGACGCTGACGCTGTGTCGATATGCCCACAGACGCGATTCGTTCTTCGTACATATCAGTGTGTATGTTGGCGCTAAATATGTCTGACCCATGCCACACGCGTTCCAGATGCATTTAAATTGCATCATCATCCCTTTGCGCCACCCCGCGAAAATGATTTCTCTCACACACAGAGCACACACACAACTCACGCCAGGACAAGGCAGGGCGGCAAGAGTGCACTTTTCGGTTGCATTCGCTCGCGTCTCTCAGAGTTGCATTTCCGGTAGTAACATCCCTTATAGCTGTATATGGCTGCGATATGGCAGTGATGACCACTGCAACCACCACCCTAAATGAACCCCAACCTGCTCGCAGCTCACTGCTAGCTGTCCTGCTGTCTGCTGTCCTGTCCTCCTGAAACCACAGTCAGAGCCAAAGCCAGAGCCATGAGCCTGAATCCTGGACCTGGTGGTATGGAAATTTGTGCATGATTTAATGTCTACTTCAAGGCCTCTTCTGGCCCCATGCCTCTCCCTTTTATTATTTGCTCCATCCCTTTCTCGCACACTACCACAGCTCTATTTGCAGTCTAGCTTATGTTTATACATTGCACTTTCCTTTGTATGTGTGTATGTAAGTGTTTGCGAAATCTGGATGCATTTCCGGTGCAGTTTGTATTTTCCTATATACAAAACACATACATGCATGCATTGCATCTCTGAGAGCAAAGTACATATACACCTTTCGAACCCTTATGGTTTGAATATGTGTGTGTATGCAAGCTTATG
Source organism: Drosophila tani (assembly GCA_008042535.1). NCBI lineage: Eukaryota > Metazoa > Arthropoda > Insecta > Diptera > Drosophilidae > Drosophila > Drosophila tani. The sequence continues at coordinate 51,574 of VNJO01000825.1, read as the reverse complement.
TGATATTGCGCTCCTATTTTTATATATATTATAGGTAACGCAAGCCTAATACTGTATTTTGGCGGATGTTTAATCGATTTTCTTCAACCTCTATCGATTTTCGTTGCATTTCTTTTGCAGTTGTAGTTGCGACCAACATCTAAGTCTTAAGGCTTCTTTCTAAGCTTAATAAAACATAGTACAGGAAATACTTATTTCCATTATCAGCTCAATTTTTACTTAAAGCTATCGTTTAGCTGTTTTTTTGCTATTCCTTTTAACAGTTCGGAATGTGTTATATATAATCACAAATAGAAAACAAGTGGCAGGAGAAGTCTCCCATCATCATTATATATTATACTAGTATATATATATTATATATTATATATTATACTAGCAGTAAACTTAATGTTTAACTGAATTCAACATGGCACACGTTTCGTAAAAGTAATAGTAATACAATGTACCCGTAGGAACAATGGGTATAATAACTCTGTCCGATCCGAGAATGTAGAAATAAAGGAGAAATCTTTCTTGATCAACAGCACCAGCCGAGTTGATTTAGTCATGTCCCCATGTACTTTCCGCCATAAAACTATAAAATGAATGCTGAACTTCTGCAACATCTACATTTGTGTTGTCAGGACCAATAGGTGTTGCTTATGTTTCTGCCAACATTTGTCTACATATGTCAACATTTTCTACTGCTTTCCGTCCTGTTTAATTTATCCTTCTCTATGGGCATTTTAATTTCACACACAATGCTTTGGGAATCAGATATCTCACAGTTAGTCACACTCGGCTGTAGCTTTTCTACTTGTTCTTTATATATCACCGAGATTTTTCGAAACTTTTCTTTTTAAAGTCGATCGATCGGCTTAATTGATTCAAAAAGTCTTAAGAGAGTGCGAGTGAGCCCAAGTTGGCTTTTAGCCTAATGCACAATCTTTTGGCACCCGGTGTAATATGGGGCTGTTCATACTCGTATATTACGTAATCTCGATTTTGATGATTTTCTTCTACGAAAAAGATAATTCATTTAATGAGTACCAGATTTAGCCAGATTTCTTGATAATAAGGTAAACACAAATTAGGATTACCCAAGACCTTTCCTTATATATAAAAATTATATTTAAAGTTATTAAATTAGGAGCTCAATACCCCAATATCTCTCTTTGAGTAAGTTTATATAGTATCCGAAGGACTAAAAAGGGAAGGAGACACGCACATTGCATTTATTAATTTATAAGTATTATTTCGGTGCATTCGGCTTCACCATCAGAGTTTGAATTGGAATACACATAGTGTGCTGCACAACACAGTACATGCCAATTATGCGCGTATACATATACGCACATCTATTTATATATTCACATCGTATGCCTTTATATAAACATCTATGTATATGTATTTATACGCCCCAACAGTATATAATTATTGAGGTTGGCTCATGAGGCTGTCCATGAAAATACCAGTTGGCAATAAATGCATATATATGTTATACATCAGGCTTTAAGGAGGAAATACATATAGAAAAAAAAGTTATGTACTGGTAGTATAACTCTTTAAAAATATATCCAAAAATTGCATGGTATTACGATTATTTCTGAAGTTATAGGTTAAGAACCTTGCCTACAATTGCGCCGGAACTGTGTTTTCAAAATCGGCGTTTACGATAACGATAAAAAAAAGTTATATACCGATCACTCTCAAGTTCTGCAGACATCTTTTTAATAGTACAAGTCGTCCTGAGCCTGCCATTTTTAACGGTTTCATAAAAACCATATAGTTTTAAACATAAACTAAGGACACATTATCTTAAAAAGTGTCACTTCGTCGAGTTCGTTTTTGTTCAAATATTCAGGGAATATTCTAAATTGTGTATGTCGATGGTCTCGTCGCAGTCTGCCCGCCAATATGGCGCCATTTTAAAGAATCTTAAATAAAATAAATCTGGATCGATTGAAATTCCTATCGTCTCAAACAAATGGACCGATCGATCCTACGGCAGGTATATGATATAGTATCCGGTTATATAAAAAAAAAAAATTTTTAAATCAAATAAAAAAATATATCTTATATACATTTTACATTTATTTTTCCAATGGGAGCTATATGATACAGCCCTTCACTGTGGCCCGTTCCAACTTATATACTTTCTACCAGCAACTGAAATAAGACCATCTGCAAAGATTCATTCAGGTATCCCAAAAGTGAGAGACTTTGCGTAGAAACAGACATGCGGACGGACATGGATAGATCGACTCGGCTGTTGATGCTGATCAAGAATACTTTACTTTTATAAATTATTTTTACAGGGTCTTCACTGCATGGCAGACTTTGGACTAAAATTAGAATACCCTGCTAGTGTATACAAATGTTATTAAATGTCTATATATTTAGGTTATGTAATCCATACAGAGATTTATTATTGATATTTTTTGATATATTATTGTATATTTTTTAATTCTTGATCAGCAACATAAGTTAATCCGATCTAGCCATATAAGTTAATCTTATATTGAGATGACCATAACCAGAAAGTGTTCACCTTTATTCGGAATCGGATGACTGTACACGACTTGGGAGCGATTACACAAATAAAAGACTTTTTTAATAAAATAGGAAATTAATATTTATGTACTTATTTTCATTCGACGCAACCGCTCATTACAGGCATATACTTGTGCACATAGTGTATAGAATGTGTAAATGCAATTTGGCTTGCATAAATAATTGCCAAGTGCAGAGATACTGGAACTGTATGCAGCTTGGTATCCATATGTGTGTATATAAATATATCGCATATTAACATCTTTACATAAATATGTAGGCCGATAAGACTTTTTTGTTTTCTATGTTCGTCCGATTAAGGTTAAATTTAAAATAAGAAATTTACTTTTCAAAAATCACCTATTCTCCAATCGTTCATACTATAGGACACCTGTAAGGCTTAGGTAACAGATCCGCAAGATTTTCAAATGCAAGTTACCTTAGCATATTCAATGACGTTTGTCCAAGCTACGAAATTATAACTTTAAAACTGATTGAGTTATCTGCACAGAGACAGACAGAAGATTGACTGATCAGCTACGGATGCTGATCAGATGAGGTCAGAAACGGTTACCTTTCCATGCAGCGAATCTAGTAAATTGGACAGCATAAATCGATAACGACTTACAAATTCAAAATACATTCTTGCTTGCATTAGATATAATTACAAATATACAATTTATTTAATGGCGTACCGTAGACAATCAATACTTAAGTATATGATAACAATTCTGTCTAGTCATTTACATATAAATGTACGTACAAGCATTCGTGCATAAGTACCTATCCACATTATCCTTCGTTTTATTGAAAATATGTATGTGGTATTCCAATGCTGCTGTATTTATATGAGTAAGTATATACCATTTGGCTTGCATGCGTTTTCATATGTATGTATACACGCTGCTCATTTGAAATGTACATAAATACATGCATTATAATTACCTATGTATGTATGTACATATAAACTTACTACATGAGTATGCATGCATATACATATGTGAACCTTTATTTAATTATATATGAAAGTCGCTTTAGCCGTCCGCAAAATATAACATTTCTATAACCGGACAATGATTAAAAAGTGAACCGGCTCTGTATCGCCTTTTCTATATCTTACAAAATAAGAGATATACATATGCTTTTAGATATATTGATCGGAATCAAGTAAATATACCCTAAAGACAGAGTTTGCTGCGACGAAAATTCTCTTATGGGGCCCATATAGTATATACATATGTAAGTAAAACATCTAGCAAAGGGAATGCAATTTCACTAAATTGTGTAAACTTGTAAGATGCAGCGGCATCTCTGGATGTCCGGAGCCGCGACCACGATTTGCGGTCAGGAAAACAGATGGTTACGCACAAGAAGGGGCGAATAAAAAACATCAATTTAGTCAGTATTGCAAAGTAACCCGTTAAATTTATACATACCTTTTTATACCCTGACTAATAGGGTACAAAGTATTATAACTTATTCTTAGGAGTGAGCATCTGTGACCCTATAATAATGTATATATGTATGTATATTTGTATTGCATTGTATTTTTTTCTCAACAAAAAAAATCGTTATTCTATGAGCATTAAAATAATACTTACAAAATAAAGATTATTTTGCAATCATAAATAAAACTCATGAAAAAAACATTATTTTATAATCAAAAGATTTTTATAATTTTGCTTAAAAATAAAACTTAAAATCCATTAATGTCCTTATTCTTGTACTTAAGGATGAAAATTGTGCAACCTTTCATCTAAATCGAATTAAATAACAAATAAAGTGTATAATTTACACATATACATAATTTAGTCACTTTTGTACAGAATAAGTTTTATTATTTTCAAAAAAAGGGGTATTTCACTGATATATTCTCACCTACAAACTAAAAATCTACATGCGTTTTATCCCTATTTTTAAGCAAAATTATAAAAATGGAAAAATGATCACTAGTTTTTTAATTATATTTTTTGATAACAAAATAATGCTTAATTCATGAGTTTTATTTTTAATCGAAAAATAATGCGTATTTCGTAAATTTTACATTAGTACTCAAAAAATAACGATTAATATTTGATTAAAAAATAAAACTCATGAAATAAGCATTATTTTCTGATTTTTATTTTAAAACTCATAATGATTACGTTCCCTGATTTATACACAATAACTACCATTTTGAGATTATTAGTAGAATTGGACAATACAACAATTGGACAATTGCAACCTCAGTCTATCTTGCCGGCACTCGCGCTGGCTGCAGCGGTCCAAAATGTAGCTTCTTTAACGCACTAAGCTTTGGGTATCGTATCTCATGGGCGAGCATTCTCGACTGTATGTGTTGTACATGTATTTGCATCTGCAAACTACACACATCTGCTTCCGCGACTTTCATTCATTCGAAGAAAACTGGAGAAGAGGCAAGAAAACGATTAAATTATATACACATATTCCTGAAAGCAGATCTATACTGATATTAAAATCGATTTCAAAGGAAGGGCAAAGCAAATCATACTTTGGAGTAGAGTTCAGTTCAAGAACTAATGTATTACCTGGTACTATCCCGCATAGTAACGTCATTGTTAAGCACTTATAGTTCGTAGCCGTGTGCGCTGTCTGTCGATCTATGTGGCGGCAGATGTAAGCTAGCGGCGCTACCACAGTTAAATGGCAAATGTGAATCGGTTGCTTACAGTATACAAGAACCACAGGGTCACGCAGGCGTAAGCTGACAAACAACCCTTGAAAGGGTTAGGTCCGAGCCCCATTTCGGTCCAGTCGCTCCGTCTCCTAACCCCCTTTAAAATCCATTACGCAGGCTGTTTCAAGTTTCAGAGGGGACTCACAACGTTGCACCAGATGGCACCGCACCGTCGTCGGTGCGAACTTGGCTCCAGTGAGTAACGGTAACGGCAACGGCAACGGTGTATCAGCGATCATACCGCCGAGGGTCGCCTGGCCGCTGCTCGATAATTTATGCATAAAGCGGACGGACGGCTAAAAGCGGCAAAAGGGACAGCGGAAACGGAGGACAAACAAAAAGCAAAAGCAATCACTCTGGCAGGACACACATATATACATATGTAGGTACGATATGGGTCAGGCCAAACGATGAAGAGGTGGACCTCGAAAGTGTTAAAAAAGGGTTGGAATATTCGGACACTGATTTTTCTAAACGTTTTTGGCTTCATCATCATCCCCCGGGTCTTACGTAGATCATTTACATATTCCACAATCAAAATGCACTACCGCTTTTTCACTATTCCAGGTTTCCGGCATATAAACACAAACAAGCCCAAGAGTACGAAGTATATATATATATATATATCACAGATATAGGACAGGTATCAATGTACCTCTTAGATGAAAATAACTTGAAACATTATATTTAGTAATTATTATTCTACGTTTATTGGCAATAGAAAATAATAAAATAAAAATGGGAGGGCTACTTATATATAAATATTAATAATAATTATAATATAAATATGTAAATACAAATAATATGTAACTAGTGATTCAATTATGGTTATGCCGGATTATGCTTGTGTTTCCACAGCCAGCTTAAAGGCATGGGGATGTTAAAGGAATATACATATATTGTTTAAAAGCCTAGAAATGCCTACAAGCGTCTTGTCAAAATTATAATTCCTTGTAGGGGTGATATAAATACAAATTATTATATTATTAATTTACGTTTGGAGACCTATGAAACTCAAATAGAGACGTAAATATATAATGTTCGATGTTATCTCAGCCTTATTAAGCTCATCTTTGATTTGTTGAAGTGTACGGGACATACTTGTATATACGGGACTTATAGACATACATACATATGTACTTCCCAATGCGTATCTCTTTATTTACGCTCTACAATAGTGCTAAACGTATTTCATAGATTGTCGAAGTTTCTAAAGCATAGGAAATATTTTTATAATAAAAACAAATAGAAAACAAAATTGAATAACATAAAAATATTACATATTTTATATAACAGGAAAAAAAAGTGATTAAAAACGCTGCCATTTTCATTTTCTTTGGTGGGGCCCAGGAAAAACCATCAACTTGCACCCACCCAACGTCCAGCAAACCGACCACCCGACCTTCCATCTACCCTTCTTCTACAGTTGTTGTTGCCCTTTTTTTGTTGTCTTTCATTATATATTTTTTTTGTATTCTTTCTGTATTCTTTCTTTTAAATAAATGTTGTTGGTATGGCGCGTCGCGCTTCCTTCCGCAAAAAGAGCGGCAAGCAAACGAACGCTGCTGCCAAGGCCGACTTGATGGATGACGATGGCAGTGCCATGGCAATGGGAATAGGAATGTAGTCCTGCACCAGCTTTAAGTAGAGTATCAGTGAGTAGCGGGAGGAGATTGGGGAAAAGGGAGAGACAACAACTTTTGCGCAAATAAAATGTAATTGAGGGGAGAAAAATCCGCCGAAGACCACGATGCTGGAAAGGAACTTGGAAAGGTTCGTTCGTTCGCCGTTTTGATGAAAATGAAGGGTTTTCTTTCTCGGAGTCCGGCCAGTGAAGGGTTAGGGTGCGGGTGCGGGGCGGGTGCGTGTGTTGGTTACACAACACTCCCGATAATATTAAACCGGACGCGGCCCAGTTTTGTTGTTGGGCCCGCGCTAAAAAACAATTTAAAAATGAATTTTCAGAAGAAGAGCAAGAAAATCAACAGAAAAATGGTTGTGGAGGTGGCAAAAAAGAAGAAAAGGAAAAGTATGTGAGAGATACAAGAAATGCTACAAATTTGTTCCACTTTTTCATGTTGCCTTTTTGTCGTATTTCTTTATTTCAAAAAGTATCTATGATTGAAACTCTACTATTCTTTTATTTGTCTCGTATTACAGCTTCTGAGTCTAACAATTTTCCTCAAGTTATTATTATTAAAGTTTCCATGTTTAATTACCCGAAAAGAGGGGAGGCCCGTGCAAAACACTAAGGGATTTTATTGACTGTGTTTCTGGGCATTTACTACTTGCTACCTACAACTATAAATTACGAATTACCTAAATTAATAATCTAAAATTAAACAAGTAGGAAAAGCCAAATTTTTTAGGAGTTCTTAGAAAAGTAATTTTATGCATTTTAAAGAAATATATTTTTAATGAATTTATAGCTTAGCTAATTTAAAAGATAACGTTACAGGGGAGTTACAAGGGGACAAGGACAAGGGGACTAAAAACGGGCTTACATAAATATATATTATATTTGTATTGACTAAATTATTAATCCCAAGACTTGCTTTATATAGTTACTCTTCTTTGTTATTTTTTTTATTATTAATAATTAAATTTGTAATTTCTAGTTACCAGATTTCCGTTATGCCTTAAGAACGTAGTTTTTCTTTGTAAGCGGGATCAGTTTTATGGAAAATATTTCCTGTATCACAAAATACCACTGAAGGGAGTTTAACTATTAATTATTGTTTAACAACGCTAGCAATGCCATTTCCTCAACGTATTTCTACCCGGAAATTAGGAAAAAAAAAAGTATAAATGCATGCTCACGAATTAATAATAATTAAGATTATAAACGTAGGAAAAATTTAAGCAACAAAACGTTCAAAGTGCACTTTGCAGACTCAGGTTTTTAAAATGTTAAGCTTTTAGTAGACTTAAAGACCATTCATAAAGAAATTATTTTATTATTGAAAGAGTACCCTTCTTAAAGGTTTTTATACTATTTTAAAATATAATTCCACGTAAAGAAAAGGATTTAGATTAAAGAAATAATACAAAATATGTGCTAATTACGAGCAAAGAAAAATGTTATATAATATATGGGCATTTCCTAGCATCGAGAACACGCGGTCGTCCGCTTTCTAATTTTTCATATTAGCTCTACTCTTGGTGCAAAAAGTAGCCGCGGTGGATTTCAATCTCGCGAACACACAAATATGAACACACATAATGTCGATGAAATTTTTTTTTAGAAATATGATTGTAGGGAAAAGATGTGGTTTAAATTAAAAATAGGCCATAAAGGAAGACAAAATTTTAACGTTAGTCACGCTCCCCGCGCTCTCTTTTTAGTTTTTCCACATTATAGAGATATTTCATGAAATAATGTAAGCATCAACATGTTTAATCTTTTACTATTCTGCTGAGAAATGAGAAACTGAAAAGAGAATTAAAAGTAACAAAGAACAACGCGGCCTGAACTGCCACTTTAAAGGCCAAAAAAACACAAAAATAAAGTAAAATTTTGACAAAGACTTTATATTATCAAAATTTATATATTTATTTAACTTATAAGTAAAAAAAAAAGTTTTTTTGTCAATGTTTAAATTTTCGGACCCTGTGGGCCTTCCGAGGGAAATTCCCATAAATTAAATAACAAAAAGTTCTCGAATAGAAATATTTATCTAAAATGTATTTTGCAATTGCCATTGGTTTACATCTACGTGACGTACACGTTGTGTCGTCGACGACGTAAGAGCGGAAATATTTTCGTTCTCTTGCGCTCGCTCTTAGAAACGCACGGAATTGACGGCACATCACATTCAAAAAAATATCCCTTTGGAGTGAAAAAAATCGCAGAGGACACCTAGCGGATGGCAACTGGAAACACCTCGTCCATTACTAACATTTTTGAACAAATGGTCATACTTTTACTGATAAACAAATGTAGGTTTGGTCCCATCTTTCTTTTTAATAGAAATATAAATTATTTTAAATGGTTTTTAATAATTAAACGGACGCAGGAAGACAAGATTGCATTGATTCGCAAGTAATAACTATTTTATTATTTAAGGCCTCGTAGCTATAGCTAAATTTTAGTTCAACTGCACATTTTACATTGCAGCCGAACAGAATAAAAATAAATAAATAAAATACTATTCTTTATTCTTTTTCTTATTCTTTAAGTAGTTTCGTAAACGGTACTTAGTTGGACATATCTTAAAAAAGATGCAATTCCAAAGCAGCGTGACGGTTTTTCAGCTATCATGCTGAAATTTTCAGTATAGTTTTATTTCTTTTGGAGTTTGTATGTATGACGGAAGGGCCGAAATCGGACCACTATATCTGCAAAAGGATAGACCGCAAAATTAATAGAAAAAATTATAACTTCTTTGTTGTTCCAGATATTTCTATAAATTTTTAGATATAGGTGTCTTTTGCAGTTTTAGAGTAACGGTAATAATTTCATTATGATCGGACAACTATATCATATAGCTGCTATATAAGCAATCGGTTGATTTATATGAAAATGTAAAATTCTACATGTAGAAGTAAAATGTGTATAAAACTTATAAAAACGTACAAACTTCGCTATTTTTTAAATTTGACCAAAATGGATAAATTGATCCAATTACAGACTTGCAATGGTATACATACCTTGACTTACCGAAGTTAGCTCCTTTTCTTGTTATCACTGCGGATGGCCGTCCACGTAGTGACGATGAGCACCGAGACTGTGGTACGCATGGAGACTACTATATAGAGCCATAGAATTTAAAATCTGCTTCGATTGTCCGATCAAAATCAATTATATCTTGATCAAAAGGAATTGTAAAGCTCTTTAAATGTAAGTTTATTTAAAAACGGATTAGTTAGGCAGAAATGGGACAAAAAGTTCGAAAATCAATCATCTTGATCCGATACTCCGTTCAAAATATATTCAATAAACAAGATTTTAACGGTCTTTTTAAAATGCAAACGTATGTATTATAATTTTAGTCGGATGTTTGCAACGTAGTGAAGGAAGCATCTCCGATCCCATAAAGTATATATAATCTTGATCAGCATCACCAGACGAGTCGATCTAGCCATGTCTCTAGTCACTAGTCTCTCAGTTTTTTAGCTATCTACATGAAACTTTGCAGAAAGTCCCATTTCTATTTCCATTGGTATAAACATATGTCGGAATGGGCGAAATCGTACCACAATATCTTATAGCTGTCATAGGAACGATCAGGTCAAATGGAGCGATTGTTTTTAATGATACCGTACTCAAATTAAATAAATGGTCCTTTAATTTAATTATAACCATATATTTTAAATTGTATCAAAAACTGACCCTTATATCTCATAGCTGACATAAACACGATCGGTCCAAATAAAATTAAAGCTATACTGTTAAAACTTCATCCAAATCGGATTACTATATCTTATAGCTGCCATGGGAACGTTCGTGCTAAATGAGCCGATTTTCGTTGTTTTTAATAATGTTGGATTAAAACGAAATATATGATACTATATTTGTATTTCCATTATTATCTGCAAAGGTATAAAGGTTTATATAGCTTCCTTTCTTGTTTTTACATTAATTTAACCATCATTCCTATGGTAACTATAGGACATAGTGGTCAGATTTCGGTCGTTTCGACATGTAAAATATATATACTTTATGGGGTCGGAGATACCTTATTCACTTCGTTGCAAACATCTGGTCAAAATTATATAACCCTCTGTAAGGGTATAAAGACTATTCTGAAAGTTTCATGGATATGGCTAGATCAACTCGTCTGATGATCGTAATCAAGAATATATATTTTACGGGGTCGGAGATGCTTCCTTCACTGCGTTGCAGACTTCTGGTTTTATAATACCGTGGAAGGGTATACAGATATAGGCATTTACAGCAAAAGGTCAACCAGGCACGAAAACTAAATTGTTTATTTTTATCGTATTCTTGTGTGTATATTTATAAAGAAACTTAGAATTCAAAATTAAATTTTCATATTACTGTGTTTTCATGTAAAATGTAGACTGAAAGCTGAAAAATGTAAAATGTTGTCACTTTAAGCAACTTTTAAAGACTATTTATATTTATTTATTTCGAATGAGAAACATTCGCAATGTTTGCACTTTCTTTTATCAAATCTTCTCATTGATATTTATTAAGAACAGAATAAGTTGATTTCAAGAAAATAAGAAGTTATTCATAGGAAAATGTGGGGTCAAAATATATGGAAATATTGTTTCGTTCCCGATGTACCGTTACAAATTAGAAATAGGCTACATTATTTTGTTGTGGTGTAAGATTTCGTTCTTTCTTCTTTCGCCACATTTCATAGACTTTCGCAAGTCTAACAAGGCTTATATTCATTGCACGGTTTGCGATGCACAGTTTAGCCATAGGGGAGGGGGTTCCTCCAATAATTACTCTTTATTACATGTTTGTTTATTTATAAAAAAATTTCATTTTTTTCTTACCTTTAGCACTTATATCAGTTTTCGAGATTTTTAGCGTATAATAAAAAGTCTGGCTTTTCGCAAATATCTCCAAAACGGTTTTCCTATGGCAGCTATGGGATATAGTGATGATTTCGTCCGTTCCAACATATATACAGCGTGCAAAAGCAAATAGCTCAAAAACTGTAAGACTAGTTCGCGTAGAAACAGACAAACGGACAGACAGACAAACGGTTATGGCTAGATCGACTCGGTTGATGATGCTGATCAAGAATATGGTATATATACTTTATGGGGTTGGAGATGCCTCCTTCACTGCGTTGCATATAACAAGGCAACATTATGAGACCACTACTCTTTGGCTTATTTATCAATGACTTACCCCCTGTAATTGCGGAATCATTTACCTTTATGTATGCTGACGACGTTAAACTATGTATGTACATTAAAACAAAGATTCTCACGTTTTACGTGAGACCTACTCCGTCTTCAATCATGGTGCGGTTATAACGGGCTTAATTTAAATCACTACAAGTGCAGAATTTTGTCCTTCTAACGCACTAAGTTATTTTCTAGGACCTAATATCCTTGAGCGTAATTCTATTATATCAGACCTTGGTGTTCTTTTTAATTATAAGTTAAATTCTTCCGATCACATGGGTATCTTAGTAAGAAAGGCAAGAGACGTTTTAGAGTTCATTAAGCACAAACGGCGTTGCAAAAATCCAAAATGTTATGTTCGCGTTCGATATTTTGAATATACACATCTTATAGAAAATTGTTTAAAGATTACAAATGCAAAATATCAATAGGCTCCGTTTTTTTTTTAAAGGATATATCGCTTCAAAGTTGACAAATTTTTCATTTAAAAAACCCACAATTTTCATGGAATTAAACAAAGTTTTAGGTAGAATTTCAAATGAACTACACTCATAGAAATAATAGCCCTATATTAAAGCAAATCATAAAAATATATTTTTTCTTAATGCAAGAAATTTTTAATTAAAAACAAGGAAATTTTTTTGAATGAAGAAAAATTCTATATTGCAGAAATAGTCACCATAAACAAAAGTCGCCATAGAAAGAAGAACAATTTTTTTGTCCTTTCGAAAAGTATTCTTTATTCTTAAAAATTATTTTCTGATATCTAGGAAAGCTTTCCCTAAAACATAATATTTCAAAAATAAAGAAATCTTTTCTAAAATGTTGAAAGTTTAGAAATATTTTCTAAGAAATAGAAAAGTTTTCTAAAATCTAGAAATACCGTATTTCAGAGCGCTAATTGGTTGTGCATTTGTCGATCTACAAGAGAAGGGCGGTTAGACTCCTGATCAGGGCAACATGATTTTTTTTTTGCGAATTTCTTTTATTTTATTTTTTGTTAACCCTTTGATTAAAAAATAAAGTTAATTGAATCAAATTTTCAACAAAGTTTCCTCTAATGGCTTCTTAATTGAATTCAACAGAGTATTGCTGCAGCTTTCTGCACATACACCTCGAGGCAAAAAACGTTTTTTTTGTAATTAAAATCATTAAAATTAGGCACAAAAAATCTCAAAATGTAAAAAAAAAATTTGTTGTAAAAAGCCCTGATTTTTCTATGATATTTATACATTCTGACTTTGATAAATTATAGCTATCCACCTTAAAAGAGTAGCACCTTGTTTAAACATATTTTAATAGGTTTAACAATTATCTGTCATATGCTTTTTAAATTATGCGAATTTCTTACTTGGTTCAAAAGTTATTCATTTTGCAACGAAGAAACTCAACCCCCCCCCGTGCAGCGTGGACTGTAGGAAACTGTGATAGAACATTTCTGTAACTTAAATTGATGAGGAATTATGAGCGAGGAAAACTCTTGTTTGCTTTACCTGTTTCCCGGTAAGCTAGCGGGTGTTTCTGAAAGTGGTAGAATAAAAGATTTTCAGGTTTTCACAGACAGACAGGCAAACATCGGGACAAACGTTTTTATTCCAAAAAGGCCGTTAACATCTATTATCTATATCTATCCGTTAACAGCATTAAATTGGCTCCAACTCACATTCACACCCATTTCTTCTCAACTAATCCTTCTTGAAAATCTTAGCATGCCGTTCAAAAGGCTTGACAATACCTTTCGGTCAAGATATAAATAGTTATTTAGGTCGGATTAATGAAGTAGATTTTCCATTCAAGTCTTTATATGCACTCAAAACCTAATTAACCAAAAAAATCAAGAAATTCGCCTTATTTTCGTCTTCCATAATTAGTAGGGTAAGATTTTTCTTATATTTAGGACAAAAAGCTCTAGAAGTAAAACTTTCCTATTATTATTTTATTGTTTTGAACGAAATTTTATTAAATATTTTTATTTACTGCTGACATTTTATTAAAAGACTATCGGAAAGGTCAGATACACATTAGAAGAACACAACTCTTACCATTTTGCCCCGACTGCGTTTTGAACCCTCGATCAACTGGTTTGCAGACGCACGCCTTAACACCGGCGTCATTCTCCTGCATACGCGTGACAGGCTTTGTTGAATATCGAATTTAATTGATTTTATTTATTAATCAAAGGTCTTAAAAAAGGACAAAAAAAAATTTTTTAAATCGCATATTTTTTACTTTAATTTTTAATTTAATTAAAATAAAAATAAATATTAAAGGGGTTGAACTAATTGAAAAAACGCAAATTGGCTAAAAAAACCACGTTGCCCTGATCAGGTGTCGAACATGCACAACCCATTAGCGCTCTGAGCTACGAAAAGAGCGTAAATTGCCCTACATTTTAGTAAAATAGAAAAATTAACCCTTTAAAATGTATTTATGTTGGTTTGTCTCTAATTTAGGTAATATATTATTATATTATATTATAATATTATAAGAAATTTGTATTTTTTTATAGTTTGGTATTTCTAGATTTTAAAAAACTTTTATATTTCTTAAAAAAATAATTATTTATATTTAAACTTTTCTATTTCTTAAAAAAAATATTTAGAAACTTTCAACATTTCTTTTAGGGCATATTATTCAAAGTCAGGGTAACTTTTGTCATTGAAATAAATTGTTATTCGGAGTAATTTGGTCGCCCAAAATCATGTCTGTGACTGACATATTTTAAACTAGAGCATGTTTTTTAAAAACATGATTTTGGTGGCCTACTTAACTCCGAAAATCAATGTACACTGGCGATTTTAATTTATGGTAACCATTCATGCAATATAAATTTTGATATCTTGATCGAAAGGTATTGTAAGCCTCTTTGAAACTGCATACTAAGATTTCTCAAAAACGTATAAGTTTAGGAGAAATGGGAGTAAAAGTGAGAAATTGAACATTTTGAAAATTGGAGCTATTGGGGCCGGTGGAACAAAAATCCCAATTTTTTTAATGTTGTTGTGATCGAGCTTTAAATACGCGTCGAATGACAATTCAATCATCCTGATCTTAAACTCCGTTCAAAAGATATTCAATAAACAAGATTTAAACGGCTTTTCCGAAATGAGAACGTTTGTCTTGTTGTTTGTTTGCCTGTCTGTCTGTAATTTGTCTGTCTGTCTGTCTGTTTGCCTGTCTGTCTGTAATTTTTTTTGTTTAGAGTTCTGGAACCATTTTTATTTTATTAAACAGCTCGAGCTAAACATTTTTTGTTTTACGACTCTTTGTGTTTCCCGCTAGTTTGGGGGGAATCTCACTCAGGGCCATATAGCTCTTAAGATTGCTTAACTTTTGGTGCATAACACATATCTGGGAAAATTCCCATATGCTTAACTTTTTACATGCACTATACATACATTTATGTAAAAAATCATGTAGAGCCATATAGAGACGTGCACATTGCAATAATATTTAAAACCATCAAGTGAAAACTAAAAATAATTAAAATTAAATTAAAAAGTAAAAAAAAAAAATTTTGTTATATAAATTAATTAAAATTTTTTTTTTAATTTGATCTAATTTTTGCGTTTTCCGTTACTTTGGCGAGAAAATAGGAAATTTCTCGCGCCCATAACTTCTGAACGACTAAAGTTACAGAATCGTGCTATACGTCATTTTGATATGATAATTACTTTGCCTTGACAATTTATCTAAATATTATAATTAAGAATTTAGATTTGAAATGATTTTTTTTTTAAGTTTTAAATTTGTTTTTTTTAATGGCTTTTTAACGATTTTTATAGTCACTTTAGGCCGTATATCCGAAAATTCGCTTTCTCATAAAAATAAGTAGCAATGATCCCATTTAGCTAACTTCTAATATGAATTTTTTTGTTCATTTTTCCCATTTGAGTTTTAAACAAAAAACAACAATGGAAGACCTATGTATGTACATATATAATTTTAAAAACTTCTGATATCAAACAAAAACACCTCTTAACGAGGTGAGGTAAAAGTGACGATGGTACATTCAACTAAAAAAATTTCTGATACCAAATTTTGTGACGATTAATAGTTAGAGAGCGATAGAGCGAGAGGGTGACTATTGACCTCTTGTTTTGACTCAATGCTACAGAACCATTTTCGAGTGTCTGAGTTCTTAGCTTTTGAGAGAGAGAGAAGAAGAATAAGCATACACAGAAACTTTATTGTTTAATTACTTTCATGTTTACCATCCTTTTTTCTCATTTTTTCAGAACACGTCCGCGAATGCCTACTTATTTATTATATCTATTTACTTTATGCCGGAAATCACGACTTTAGCTTATATACCGTTTTTTATGATTTTCGGGGGCGGAAGTGGGCGTGGCCAAATTTTAAAACAAACTTGATCTGCGTGCAACAGATTCCAATGTTATCACCAAATTTGGTAGCTCTAGCTCCACACGACCAGACAGACGGACAGACGGACATGGCTAAATCGACTCGGCTGGTGATGCTGATCAAGAATATATATACTTTATGGGGTCGGAGATGCCTCCTTCTACCTGTTACATACATTCTCGCTTGGTACTAACTTATAATTTCCTTGTACCCTTAGGGTACCGGGCATAAAAATCTATTTACTATTTTTATTATTGCATTGTATTATAAAATAATTTATTAATTTCTGTTCTTGCGAATCTGAGATTGAGGAGAAGTTTTGTTTGGGAGTTAACAGTGAGAAATTTAAATCCGTGAGAATTTTGGAAGGGAAAACAATAACAGGTCTAAATAGTTTTTATGATTTTATATATTTTGCTTAAGCCCTTGAGTAACATCCCAAATTGATTAAAAAGCCGTTCAACTGATGAGCAATTAATTTACTTTCTGACATACAAAGGTGTGTGAGACTTTTCGAGTGATAAATAAATCCGATTTACATTTTTTCGCAAAAACACAAGGCTTAAAAAAAAGAACACATGAGAAGCACGGTAAAAAAAAGCTGTTGGACCGCGCATATCCGCAAGGGATCAAGAGAAGTAATTGCTGCGATTTTCCGACTTTTAAATGGGAACGTTTTTGTAGGCTTTTTTCTGATATTTTTTTACCATTCTTTTTTTATCGCAGACCTACTGCTCCAATCACTGACCTGGGAACTGAAGAACGATTCGCGTGGCGTTTTAAAAGCAAACACATTATATGTTGGACAAATATTGCGCGGCAAAGGACGAGGCCACAACCGCAGAGGCCTGTTGTCCAGTGGCCAAAAGAGTGCCACAAGTCACGTTAATTAACATGCGGTAAAAAAAAGAGAAAAAACAGGGTATGATAGGTATGAGAATTGTGGAGCTCAGGGGCAGTCATGACCTGGACTTCAGAAAGAAAAAAGCGAACAATGAGCCAGGTTTCTCCTGTTGCTTCAGCTGCCATCAAAAAAACAGCAAAGTGCGAAAAAGGGGAAATACAAGTGGAAAAAATGTATACATTGCAGATGTTTTTTTGCTTGTTCACATTGCAATGATTTTTCGGCAAGTCTTTTTTTATACCTAGCGAACAGTTCTGCTGAATTTTTGCCGATTAGCTTTTGTTGAGGGTTAAGAGGGTTACCCAAAACACGTAATCGATTAATTGGTCTTACTTCTCGTTGCTCGTTTAAAATAAATGGAGATTATTCAATTAGGATTTTAAAAAAATTTAAGTCAACCCACGCCGTTTTGGCGGCATATTTTGTATTCCCTTTCAGGGTATTGTAATTTAAGTCTGAAGCATGCAACGCAGTAAAGGAGTCATTATATATATTTTCATATTTATTTGTATATATTTTTTATTTATTTTATTTTGTATATATATTTTTGATTAGCCTTAACACCCAAGTCAGTCTAGCTACATATGTTTGTCCATTCGTCTGGCCGTTTCTTGCAAAATAGTCTCTCAAATATAGAGCTATCTGGATGAAAGTTTCGAAAAAGTTTTCTTATTTTTTCCAGGTAGTATCAAACTCGGAATGAGCCTGATGGGACGATTATAGGAAATACGAAATAAGAACGATCAGAAAATTAGTCGAAGAAAAATTATAATTATATATTATATTATCAACATATTTCCATCTACTCCGAGATATGTTTTTTTATGATTTTAACGTTTTACGGTTCAAGAACGCTAAAACTGTCCGTTCTCTAGCTTTTACATATTTTTTGTTTTTTATTTTAATGTATCGTTTATTGCAGATTCATTATTTAAGTCAATTGGAGTAATCGGTTCATGAAGCCTTGCCACTGGATATCGCAATGGACAAATCTTTCGGTACCGCGTCTCTTACAGTAGAGCACACTCATCTGTAGCTATTTGTTTTATTAATTCTTATTTTGTTGTATTTTATATAAAATAGCAGCTCAACAGCTTTAATAAGAGTACTAATTCGTTAACAAATTTTTTTACGTACCGAGGTAGCTTTTAAAATTTCCAAAAACCAAAGGTATGGGTGTGGCAGTAAAGTTGTTCTTTCACAATCAGAGATACAGAAAAATTAACTTATTGCAAACTAATTAATATTTCAAAAATAATGGTTTAAACTTTTTAACAGTACTTCCTGTGTGTCTTTCTAATTTCCCCTATAAAATATAATGGATTTTGGTTTATGGCTCGCAGAAACCTCCTTAGTGAGCCCCTGTCTATTTTAATATCCTGTCAGAGGGCATAATATTTTAATAAGAAGTTATGTATTATTCTTGATCAGAATCATCGGATGAGTCGATCTAGCTCAAGTTCGCCTGTTCGGCCGTCAGTGTTTTTCTACGCAAATTAGTCTCCTAGACTTGAAGCTGTCCAAATTAAACTTCCCAAAACAGACATCTTTTTACTGTGATGGAATATGTCTCTTAATCGGCTACTATATCATAAGTTGGCATAGGATCGATTAGTAAATTAATATAAATATTTGGAAAAATCGACAAAACATCTGTAATGTCATTTTTAAACACT
This sequence comes from Drosophila tani, assembly GCA_008042535.1. Classification (NCBI taxonomy): domain Eukaryota; kingdom Metazoa; phylum Arthropoda; class Insecta; order Diptera; family Drosophilidae; genus Drosophila; species Drosophila tani. The sequence continues at coordinate 32,568 of VNJO01000825.1, read as the reverse complement.
AACCGCCACTCGATAATACCATATATTCATACATATATCGATACAAACTAACTCTCATCCTCAATCATATTGAACTACAATATATTTTATCTGAACTGATCTAATCTGAACTAAAAAAATTATATTTATACGACTAACAAGAAGAAACAAGAAAGCTAACTTTGGTAAGCCGAAGTTTGTAATCCCTTGCAGTCTGCAATTGGATCATAGAAACTCGATCCATTTTGGTAAAATTAAAATAAAATCGAAGTTTGTAAATTTGTATAACATTTATCTAAGCATTTTACATGATATAGTAGTCCGATCTTAATGAAATTAAAATCGTAATTCTTAAAACGCAAAAAACAGCTATATCTCGACATTTTTATAAATACCTTAAATCAGAGAAGCTTGCAAAAGAAATAAGACTATGCTAAAAATTTAAGCACGATAGCTCAAAAACTGAGAGACAAGTTCCCGTAGAAACCAACAGACAGACGGAGAGACAGACGAGCATGGCTAGATCGACTCGGCTGGTGATGCTGATCAAGAATATATATATATTTTGGGGGGTCAGAGGGCATCTCCTTCACAGCGTTGCAAATGTCATGGCAAAATTATAATACCTTCTGCAAGGGTATAAAAATTACACAAAATGTGTATAGAATATTTCAACTTTAGTTAAAATTCGAAAAATAAGATAGTTGCATTTTAAAGAAAGCTTGCTCGAATTTGCGTACACAGTACTCGAAACAGCTAAGCAAACTACGCTGTATATCAGTCTGAAGAATAAAACTCACGTCTATGATCGTTAACCTTTAGTAAAGTGTTTTGTTTTTACTGACCAATATTGGTTATAGATGACAAAGGATCGGATGGGTCAAATTGAAACTGCAAGGGTTTGCGCTTTCTCTTAGCTAGTTTCCCTTTTTGATTTATTTATTTAAGTATTAAAATTTCCAAAGAAACTACGGCTATTAGTTCTCTCATTCATAAAACTTAATATTTATTCAAGTGTTTATCTATATTTTTTTCTCATCTAGTTAATTAACAGGGATATATGAATAAGAGCAACAATCAGTAGATGATTAACAAGACAGAAGAGGATGCATTCCTGTCTTAGCGATTGTTGGACCAGAATAGTTAATATTACAAACAAAGCAGTTTTCCGATAGAATTAGGGGTTGTTGCCTGGGCGAAGTGCAGTATAGAAAAAATCACGTCCAAGAAATATGACAAAAAACAAGCTGACCAGTTGACCGGGGTACGATTGGACTTGGATTTGAACTTCGCCTCTTATAATGAAAGAAAATACAATACGTTAAGTAATTCGTAATGCCTAGAAGATGTCTAACTGGTTTCTCTTCTGGGAAATTAAACCTGTTTTCGGACATCGCCAGCTGGACTCTCTCGAAAATGCAAAATAAAATCTCTTAGGTGACCAGAACCCAAATTTTAAATCGCAGCCGGCCCTATGCGGTCCTTTGTTTCTTTTACGTGATTTTCAACCCCTTTCGTTTCCAATTTTTCTCGATTTTGTGGACTTTTTAGGTTGTTTCAAACTTATTTGCATAAATTTTGGTATTTTTCTAACGGACGAAACTGGACACCAGCCCCTGACCCGTTTGTATTATTATATTTTTAGCAAACATCTGTCTGGTCTTTGGAACTTCAAAAAATAGTTGTGTTTGTGGTCAACATTTAAAAATGTATATTTTTCGACAAATTGCCAGTTATAATAATTAATAGTTTCTTATTTAATGAATTTAAATTTTGTGTTATGTTTATCGATCCATCTAAAATGTATTATTTAGTTTTTAGGACATTTTAAACCTCGGATTCCTAAGCGAGCCTTCCTTTTTGGTATTTCCATTGCTTTTGACTGCTTCAGAAAAAAGGCTAACACAATACAAGTAAGAAAAATGCTGCTGTAGAATGTGTTCAAAAGCTTTGTGACCAAGTTTTTAAGTGGCCCGCCCGGCTAAAATGACCTAAGGCTCGCATCTTCCCAATACTCTTCGAGACGATTACTCCGACCGACACTATAAATAAATGTTCTAAAAATATCGCAGCAATAAAAATAAATAAAAAAAGGATGCATTTTGGATCGCCCCAGTTCGAAACGACTGTTCGAGACTCGAGTGCGAAAAGAATGGAGATAGTATAGCCATAGTATCATTCTACGTTCAGTAGTACCAACTGTGGCAGAAGAGAGCGACTAGTGTGTTTCAGTTCTGAAGTGGGATTCACAACTGTATTCCCGGAAAGATCAGATTGGCAATTATAAACTTCTTTGAGGCAGAACGAGTTATCAGTCTATACGGATGGATAGAAGACGAAAGAAGGAACCGGATTCCGGGCACTCCGGTGACCTTGCGACTCGGCTTTCATACCGTCTTCCTGCGTTCCAAGCGGAGATTTACGCTGTCTGGCATGCGACCAAATTGATATATACGCTGGGCGACAATCCGAGGAACTTATCAATCTACGTCGATAGTCAAGCAGCTCTAAAAGCTCTCGCATCGAACACAGTAAAGATGGAACTAGTCCGAGACACAGTTATGGAACCGATGTCAACCACACTTAATCTGTGTACCAGGACACATCCCATGTGTCCCAGATAACGAGGCTTCTAGATCCGGCTCTGCATCATCAACAAGTCTCGCGGTAACTTGGACCAACAATGACGGCGGTCGCTGCACAATACCATGCATTCAGTTGCGAGGTGTCCAAAGCACTATGGCCAAGATACAACCCAAGGCGCACTTCCAAACACTTTACAAAGAACAGGATAATAATGCTGATAGGAGTTTTAAAGGGGGCACTGCTACATTGGCCGCATGGCACAACGGTATGGCGGACCCCACCAAGACTTCTGTCGCAGCTGTCTGATCATCCTATCCTATCGTACACCAAAAAAAACCAATAGTTTACGCATTGTATATATAGTATAGTTTCTATGACGGTTTTTTTGGTGTATCTTACTTTTTGTTTTGATTTATTGGGGCGCTAGTGAGCGGCTCTAGGATCTGTTGTTTCATACGGACAGAAGAACATATCTAGATCGACTCGGCTGGTGAACCCAATCAGGTTGATTCGAAAGGACCGTTAAAATCTTGTTAATTGAATCTTTTAAATGAATCAGATTGGGATTATTGAGGTCTCATTCGACGCGTATTTAAAGATAGAACAGCATTTAACATATATATTCTTGACAATCAAGGAAAATCGGACAAAACTCTGTGATTTTATACTTACATCAACATTTTGGGTCAAATTGCAAACTGCAAGGTATACAAACTTTGAACATTTAACATTTAATATAGTTAGATGGAAGCGTTTACAGCCTTTATAATCTATATAAATACATATGTAATTAAAACATTGTTAGGGACGCATCATTTGTATAATTTAAAAAATTTAACTCCTTTTTTCCATGTTTTATTTTATTAAAATGTTGATTATCACCTTTAAATTTTGATGAGATGGAAAGACAAATTTCGACATACTCTGTATATGAAAGTTTACTTAAAAAGCACCAATAAAACGGTGCAAAGAGACTGCTTACTTAAAATGGCACTAAGTATTACGTTTTCCAAATTTTAATTTGCATTTCTTCCCCGCGAATCCGCAGCCACCCTGCCTCTATAACGAACTCACAGCCAATGGACCGCCGCCATTTTTGTATTTCGTCAAACGCAAGGAAAAACAACCAACCACACAATGTCTCACCACCATGCTGATTCTGCTTAACAGAATAGAAAAATGTGTTTTAAATTCGTGAACTACTTATTTTACTTAAGCTTATTTTACTTAAGCCTGGTTTGAAAACAAAGAACAAAAGGTATTTTGATTGATGAATTGCATGGTATTTTAAGGAATTTGATTAAATTGGGATCCTCCTAAATTGGGATACCTAATTTGATATTTTTATTGAATTATTCATAAGTTAACATATTATTTTCGACATCACAAAATTAGACTAGTTGTAAGCATATTATTAGTTTAAAACAATTAAAAAGTGGAAAACAAAATTTTAGGATACAGCAATTCTTTTACCCTTATTGTACTTAACGTAGAGTTTTAAAGTTTTTCTCACTCCAATCAAATTAAAAAATATATAAAATATATTAACTCTTAAACTCTGTTTAGAATCGTATAATTTGCACTGAACAATAAAAAATGACTATGTAATTCATGGGACCCCTTCCCATCTTAATTTTAGCCTCGGGTTGAAAGTGTTGAATTCACCCTCTTAGCATCCCCACTTAAAACAAAACAAGTAAAAAAGCTAAAGTCGAGTGTGCTCGACAGTGAGATGCCCGGTATTCAAGGCTTTGTGCGTTCATTTAAAAGACAAATGCGTTTCTCAGTGTCCCTCCCAGCCCAAATGAGCTTAAGGAAGATTACTCCGATCAAATTTAAGAATAATTTTTGTAGTGGGAAAGTGGGCGTGGGCAGATTTTGAAACAATTCTGACTAGCGTGCAGAAGATTAAAATATTTTCATACGGACTGACAAACAGGTGGCTAAATCGACTCGGCTGATTACGAATTGATATACTTTATGGAGTCGGATATTCCTCTTTCAGCTTGTTATATACATTCTCAGTTGGCACTAATTTATAATACCCTTATACATTACGAGTACCGGGCATAAATAGTATAAGAAGTTAAGGGAAGATGAAGAGAATCCCACGTAACAGTATATACATATGTACAAGCATTATAACTTCCTTTTCTGCTGCTTTCAGACGAACACAAAAAGAAGCACATGGGCACGAAGCAGGAGTGTATATGTAGTACATAATTAGAGATGCGGAGACGTGAATTGCAGGCTGCTAAGTGCTACATAGGAAATTTGCTATAACGCGCAGGCAGCATCCGTGTTAATGGATTTCGAAGGGTATTAAATAAGATCAGACACTATTAGTAATATATACTTGAAACACCTTGAATTTGAATATTTTATCTAAAGAATTTGAAACGTATTTATTTTACAAAATCGAAGAAAATCTTTTTACTAAACGTATGGCTTAACTACTAAGCTTTAGAGCTGTAAAACTACCGATGATACTATCGATATTATCGATGGTGCTGTGCTCCACGTCACTATCGTGAATTCGTTTAAAATTTACAAGTTTTTTGCCAATAAATATAACATAAAAATAAATATAATTATAAATTCTTATATTCTTAAGATCGGACCAAAACTTTTTTATTTACTCATGAATATCAAAAACTATCTTTATATAAAATATATTACATTTCTTTTATTTTTTTTAATACATAAAATCTTTTATAAATTATGCCATTTAATCTGGTTTGTTTAAGCAAAATAAAATTTTGTTTATCCATGTTATTTTGTTAATAGTATCTATGGTTTGGACTATCACTATTGAAAATATCGAGTAAGGGCACTATCTATAGCTCTACTAAGCTTTTAACTTAATATTTTGGCAATGTATTAAACCTGATAGGGTATTCAGTATTCACTTGCTGACTGTTAGACGTTGGAAATTATAGTGTAACGTAAACGGTAAGTGCCCACAAAGCAGGGCAGCTCTCACGATGAGATCGTTATGAATTTTCCACATATACCAAGTGGTTCATGCCTTTTTTAAAGCCAACTGTCAAGTTCCATACTTCCCACGATTTCCCTGTAGAGCTCACTCAAAAGATTGCTTTGGTTCCGTTTGGACCTGTTTCGTTCTCTTCTGAATTTTTTTTATTTTATATTTTTCTTAATTTTATTTATTTATTTTTTTCTTAATATCCTAGTGCGACAAGGGTAAACTTATATTTATGGTACTAGTCAAAATGGATAACACATACATATTAACACATTTGTTTTAAAGATATTTCTTAATCTAACAATTTACTTATAAATATTTATTTCTGACATTTTTATTATTATTTGGATTATGTTTAACTTATTTCTATATTATTATTTATTTTGTTATATTATGTTTTGGTGTTTTTGTATTTTGTTTTATACTTATTATCTCCTCATTTTCGTTTACTATTTTTGTTTATTCTATTTTAAGTATTCATTCATTTTTAATTTAAAGTGAATCTTATTGTATTGTCATTTTGGTACGAAACTATTTAATAATTCGTGTTACCGGATACTTCTTGAAAAGTTCCCAGAACAGACTCATTTTCTACAGGGATACCATATTTAAGTATACATATATATGTATGTATGTATATACAGCAACCACATTTTCGCGAACACGATAAGGTGTATGGAAAGATAATGGTGCCGAGTGTGCTTACACGCAGACATTTGCGCATATCTACATACAAAGCATTTACACACACACTCGTGTCGCTTCCATTTTTGTTAGCACCCAAAATGCCATAGCTAAATTTTTTTGTTGAAAAATATTTTCCGGAGTGGAACTTTCTTCAATTTTTGGGAGTAGCGGTGGCTTTTTTTCCCCCTTTGCCTTTTGTTTTCTTCTTTCTCTATATTCCTTCTTACGACATTTCGGTATACAAAGAGTGAGTGTATGCGTATGTGAACGAAGGATGTTTTTTAATGAAAACACCCACACTCAAGTGGCGTCTTGAGTTTCAGCAAAATTCTCCAAAAAGAAACCGGGAGCGATACAACTGTGGTGAAGTTAAGGATGGGGGATGTGGAAATAGTAATGGGAATGGAGGGTGGAGGATAGGAAGGGAGAAGAAGATGAAGAAGAGAGCGCCTTACACCCGCGTCCTTTGGTTTTACATTTTATGCTGAAAGGGAGAAAAGCAACTTATTAGAAGGCAAGGCGAAAAGGGGAGGAATACAGGCACAAGAGCTACAAAAAAGGCCAAGTGGGTTTTGGAAAAATAAATTGGGAACGCAAAGCTTTTTGAGAGATATAAGATAAAGGAACATTTTCTGTATATCCCCGTGTGGAGCTGTATATAAGAGTTATATATATTTAAAGTTTTCATTTACAAGTCGGCGCATAAAACATTAGAGAAACGTGGGACTTCACACCAAATCCAAACACAAATAAAAATATATATTCTTTATACATACATTCATATGTATGGTATATGGATTAAATTATAAAAATACAATATGACCAAGATTATCCAGCTACAACTAAGGAGCTCTTTATTTATTTATTTATATTTTTCTTCTTTTTTGTTATTTCAATCGTTTTCAGTTCAGACTTATATTTTCATTAACATTATGTCGTAATAATATCTACACCGTAAAACTTTAAATCTCGGTTTAATGAAAAATGTTAATGTTTATATAGAACTATAATATTGTCTAGTGACCCTAAATAAAATGTTAGCGCCTCTGTCACTGTGCCAGATTCATAAAGGGCTAAACTAACATTCTGTTTGATGACCAAAATAGTTTTTCTTTTTGTACTTTGCATTTAAAAATTAATTTTCAATAAAAGTGGAAACTTTTCCGAAATCTCAATAAAAAGCTGGTGGTGGAAGTCAAATTTAACAAGTAAGAAAGCTACAGTCGAGCGTGTTCGACGAGTTCAAATCCCTCTCATTCAAAAAAATGTATTTTTTGTTTTTGCAATAAAATTTAACAAAGTGAATGTTGTAATTTTTTGTCATTTCTTGCTCACGCTCCTTCTGTTCCTTCTGTTCCTTCATATGTAATATCAGTAATGGCCCAGTTGTCTAAGCGGCCGATGCATTTAAGTTTTGCAAGATCGGCTCGAGTTTAGTTCAAACAAAAACCAAAATATTTATTTTCATTTTAATTTGTATTCTTTTAGCTTGAAATTTTTGTTTTCTTTTATTTAATATTTGGTAAAACGAGAAAAAAAAGCTAACTTCGGTAAACCGAAGTTGGTATACCCTTGCAGTCTGCAATTGGATCATTGAAAATCGAACCATTTTAGTAATGTTGAAAAATATCGAATTTTGTAAATTTTACATTTTACATGTAGAATTTTACATTTTACGATCCGACCGATCGCTTCTATGGCAGCTATATGATATAGTTATCCGATCTTAAAAAAATTAAAACTGTAATTCTAGAACCATAAAAAACTGCTATATTTCAAATATTAGAAATACGTTTACAAACAGAGAAGTTAAACATTTTTTTACATTAATTTTGCCATCATTACTATGGCAGCTATAGGATATAGTAGTCCGATTTCGGCCGTTCCAACATACATATATACTGCGTGCTAAAGAAATAAAACTATGAGCTTGATAGCTCAAAAACTGAGAGAGATAATACCCTCTGCAAGGGTATAAAAATAGTAATAACACAAAAATATTGATGAAAAAAGGGTAAGACAATTTCGCCTGCGCCTTTAAATTGAATATTATGACTATAGCTTATATAACGTTCTTATGATTTCTGGGGGCGGAAGTGGGCGTGGCCAAATCTTAAAACAAACTTGATCTGCGTGCAACAGATTCCAATGTTGTCACCAAATTTGGTAACTCTAGCTCTTATAGTCTCAGATCTGTTGTTTCACACGGAAAGACAAACGGACAGACGGACATGGCTAATTCGACTCGGCTGGTGATGCTGATCAGGAATATATATACTTTAAAGGTTCGGAGATTTATCCTTCTGCCTTCTCATTCTCGGTTGGCACTCACTTATAATACCCGTACATACCCGGGTATTAAAACACGTAATCTATGAGCAAAAACAGATCCACAGCAAAAATTATTAGATATTAAAGAAATAACAAAATTTAGTTCTACTTTGATTGATTTACTCAAATTGTAGTACATCAAACATACAAACTTGACAGGTTTATATGTGCATGATAAATATAAAATATAAATGAAAATTATTTAAGCTATATTAACTTGTAAAGCTATATAGCATATCATTAATAATATTTATAAAAGGATGACGAACTGTGCAACTAATTAAAGTTATTTCATTCACCATTCACATTTTGTTTGATTAAGACCTTATATTTAGAAAATTATTGTTGCTTTTTATTTATCCATCCAGCCATTTTCGAATTTATGTATGTCGATTTTTCAATGTACTACTTCAGAGGGTATTCTAATTATATTTAAAAGTTTCTAACAAAGTGGAAAAGTTATTCCTAAGGTTGTGATTTGTAAAAGCTACAGTCGAGTGTTCTCGACTGTGAGATAACCGGTACCCAAAATATAGGCATCAAACTAAAAGACAAATCCATTTTTTAGTATCACGCCCAGCATAAGTGGCCTAAAGCGCTCATCTTCACAAGACTCGTAACTCAAAACTATTACTCCGATCGACTTTAAAAATTAAAGTTATAAATACAACGTATAAATACAGACTAAAAATTACACAAAAATAAAAATAACAGCAAAAATGTGGAATGTTATCCCCAAATTTAGTAAGTCTAGCCCTTATAGTCTCTGAGATCTGTTGTTATACCCTTGCAGAGGGTATTATAATTTTGACCAGATGTTTGCAACGCAGTGAAGGAGGCATCTCCGACCCCATAAAGTATATATATTCTTGATCAGCATCACCAGCCGAGTCGATCTAGCCATGTCCGTCTGTCTGTCCGTCTGTCTGTCTGTCCGTCTGTCGGTTTCTACGCAAACTAGTCTCTCAGTTTTTGAGCTATCGAGCTGAAATTTTCAGCATAGTGTTATTTTTTTAGCACGCAGTATATATGTCGGAACGACCGAAATCGGACTACTATATCCTATAGGTGCCATAGGAAAGATGGCGAAATTAATGTAAAAAAAAAAAAAAAATTTTAACTTCTCTGTTTTTCAACATATTTCTATAAATTTGGAGATATAGCAGTTTTTTATGGTTCTAGAATTACGGTTTTAATTTCATTAAGATCGGACCACTATATCATATAGCTGCCATAGAAGCGATCGGTCGATTTATTTGAAAATGTAAAATTCTACATGTAAAATGTAAAATTTACAAAACTCGATGTTTTTTCAACATTACTAAAATGGTTCGATTTTCAATGATCCAATTGCAGACTGCAAGGGTATACAAACTTCGGTTTACCGAAGTTAGCTTTCTTTCTCGTTTCATACTGATATACAGTCTGACATAGCTAAATCGACTCGGCTGGTGATGCTGATCGGAGATGGCTCCTATTGCCTAATTCATACATTCTCAGTTGGCACTAAGTTGTAATACCCTCTCGGGTATAAATATTGTTTTCATAATATATATTTAAAAAATAAATATAATATATTAAATATAAAAAATCAGTAATCTTAAACATCTTATTGTTTTTTTAGATAAATCAATGGAACATATAAATTAATTTAAGGAACAAATTAAGAAAATTGTTTAAAAAACCACATAAAGATGAATAATAGAAAATGTTGGAATGTGAGAAAAAATGTAGCTAGGAACATGTTGAGCAACACTCGATAACAACAAATGGGAAACTGGTATAAAAATTATAGATTATGATTGAAATCTGTCTTATTGCTGGTTGTGTTAGCTTCCTTTATTGTTTAATTTAATTAATTGATATTTAAATATTTCCGAATTTTATATATATTGTTTTAGATTTGTTGGGTCCAAATCCTCTTATAATTTATTTATGTATATTGCAATAGTTGAACCAATGCTCTGTATCCTCCTCTTATAACAATTGCATACTTTTTGGTGTGCGGAACTCTGGGCACTTTTTCATTACCACCCCCGAAGGTAAGCAACGCTTTTCTAACATTACTCAGTTGACAGTGAGATTTATATATAGCATACTTTACGGCGACTGTACCTTTTAAGAAATTGGCACACAAAATAAAGAAGACAACTTTTTATCGTAGCATCTTGAAAATTGTTAAGAGAAGGATGCTTCTTACCCCACTTTTGGAAAAGCAACTGAAATCTCATAAAAAATACCATCAAGAGCAAAAGACACACAATTCAGAATGGGCTGAGGCAGCAGATAGCGTTAAAAAGCGTGTGCCGTGCCGCTAGAAAAAAGTACGGAGCAACGAGAAACGTTGAAAATAGTGGCTGGGCGGGGCTTCGTTTTCAAATATCCAAGCCAATCCCCGAGACTGAGAGGAAGGGGCTTGGCCCCCCTTCCCTCCTTTCTGTCGCCATCCGCCGCCTCTGCGCGAGTTTTAATTTTTTACTCAGAGTTTGCTAAGAGTTTTCTTTCAACTTATTTTTATTTTCAAGGTAGAACCTCTACCCTCTTAAGAACAAGCTTTTATAATAGAAGCTTTTCACAATAGCTAAAGTAATTAAGAAATATACAAATACAGTCACAAATAGTGAAATAATAATAAATAATCATATTTTTCAATTGTTTAAAAATATATTTTTTTGTACACAGAAAAGCTTTTGTGTTAAAGGACAGACAAAAGCTGAAAGGTTTAAAACCATGAGTTTTTGTTAAAGCTTCTATAAAAATCTTACCATGTGTTGGGGTTGTGTTTCTGTGCTAGACTCATTCACAGTGGTGAAATTTCATCAATTTCGTCCGTGTACGGCCGTCCACGTAGTGACGATGAAACACCGCAATGGGTCGTGGGGTTAGAAACTTTTTTTCTGCTTTTTATATGTTTCCTTTTTTAATTTATAATAATATTTTTTAAATAAATTACAAAATTGATCAAATATATTTCAACTGTCGTCAATGTTGGAGCAAATCGAATCATCTAATCATTTTAACTATTACGCATTGATTAAAGAAGTAAAATAAATAGATTAAATAATAAAAAAATTTAAATGTATAGATAACATTTCAAAATAAATTAAAAACAAGTAAGAAAGCTACAGTCGAATGTGCTCGATTGTAAGATACCCAGTACCCAAACTTTAACTTTCCGAACAAGCACTCTGTCGAATTAGAACAATCGTTAGTTAAAAACGAGAAAGAAAGCTAACTTCGGTAAACCGAAGTTGGTATACCCTTGCAGTCTGCAATTGGATCATTGAAAATCGAACCATTTTAGTAATGTTGAAAAAATATCGAATTTTAATAAATTTTACATTTTACATGTAGAATTTTACATTTTACAATCCGACCGATCGCTTCTATGGCAGCTATATGATATTCCGATTGTCCGATCTTAAACAAATTAAAACCGTAATTCTAGGACCATAAAAAACTACTATATCTCAAAATTTATAGAAATACGTCTAAAAACAGAGAATTTAAACAGTTTTTTACATTCATTTCGCCATCATTCCTATGGCAGCTATAGGATATAGTAGTCCGATTTCGGCCGTTCCGACATATATACTGTGTGCTAAAGAAATAAGACTATGCTAAAAATATCAGCTTGATGGCTCAAAAACAGAGACTAGTTCGCGTAGAAACAGACGTAAACAGACGGACATACGGACAGACAGACATGGCTACATCGACTCGGCTGGTGATGCTGATCAAGAATATATATACTTTATGGGGTCGAAAATGCCTCCATCACTGCGTTGCAAATATCATGGCAAAATTATAATACCCTCTGCAAGGGTATAACAAGAAACGAAGCTGACTTCGGTAAGCCGAAGTTTGTATACCATTGCAGTCTGTAATTGAATCATTGAAAGTCGATCCATTTTGGTAAAATTAAAAAAATATCGAAACTTTTACATTTTTATATCATTTACCCACATATTTATTATTTTCGTATAAATCCGATCGCTTCTATGGCAGCTTTATGATATAGTTGTCCGATCTTAATAAAATTAAAACCGTACACTTAAAACCGTAAATTTCTAAAAATACTTTGAGAAACAGAAAAGTTATAATTTGTTTCCATTAATTTTCCGATCATTCCTATGAAAACTATAAGATATAGCGGTCCAATTTGCACGAAATTTATAGCTATATATAGGCTCATAAATTTGAGCCCAATATTTCAAAAAACATCGAGAATATGACTGCAATGAATACTAACTGCAATAAAAGGAAGACTATCTGCAAAGTTTCATTCTGATAGCTCAAAAACTGCGAGACTAGTTTGCGTAGCAACGGACAGACGGACAGACAGACATGGCTAGACCGACTCAGCTGGTGATGCTGATCAAGATTATATATACTTTATGGGGTTCGAGATGCTTCCTTCACTGCGTTGCAAACTTCTGATCAAAATTTTATTTATTTATTTAACAAATTAAGCTTAGCATACAATGTTAAACTTAAACGAGCACAGGCTGCGGAGGCCTTCGACAGGCTGATCAAAATTATAATACCCTCTGCAAGGGTATAAAAACAGCTTCGCAACAAGGATTAGGTGTCTGGTAGATTCCGGCTATAAAAAGTTGATTTGGGATGTTGTGAGGACTTGAACCTCTACGTCCTGCGGACATGGATATGAACATGTTTTTAGCTAAATTTGTCTTCATTTGTCCTCATTTTCTGTTTTAATATTCATGTGCTATTTAATTTCACCCACTATACTTTGGGTACTGGGTATCTCACAGTCGGTCAGAAAGCTCTAAATGCTTACTTTTTTGGTGGTGTTCGCAAACTAGCAATAGATCGGATGATATCAGTAACCTGGGCTTGAGATCAGTATTTGTATGCACAGCATAGAGATCATAGCATGGATACAATTTTGGACTGAACATTTTTGTATGCCCCCGCAAAAGATTGTTTTTAATGTCTATAATTATGGCAAGTGGTTGATCTGCTGAATTTATGATTTTTATAATTGTAAATATTTGAAAAAACAAGAAAGGAAAATACTTTTGAGAAGCCGAATCGTAGTGGACCGCGGTGTATAAGACTGGTTGTATGAAATTGATTAAAATAGGAGAAAGGAAGCTAAATTTGTGTAAGCCAAAGTGTGTACACCCTAAGATGGCATTGAAAATTTATCAATTTTGGTAAAGTGCCATGATATTTGCAACGCAGTGAAGGAGGCATCTCCGACCCCATAAAGTATATATATTATTGATCAGCATCACCAGCCGAGTCGATCTAGCCATGTCCGTCTGTCTGTCTGTCTGTCTGTCCGTCTGTCTGTCTGTCCGTCTGTCGGTTTCTACGCGAACTAGTCTCTCAGTTTTTGAAGTATCGAGCTGAAATTTTCAGCAGTTCTAGAATCACGGTTTTATTTTTTTTAAGATCGGACAACTATATCATATAGCTGCCATAGAAGCGATCAGTTGATTTATAAAAAAATGTAAAATTCTACATGTAAAATGTAAAATTTACAAAATTCGATATTTTGGTTGGTTCGATTTTCAATGATCCAATTGCAGACTGCAAGGGTATACCAACTTCGGTTTACCGAAGATAGCTTTCTTTCTCGTTTCTATTATTTTTACGATCATTTCTATGGGAGCTATGGGAATGAAATCATTTAGGGTTTAAAAATAAAAATAATGCTTATTCACGAGTTTTTTATCAAAAAATTATCGTTATTCTTTGAGTACTAAAATAAAACTTACGAAATAAGCATTATTTTTAAATCAAAAATAAAACTCATAATATAAGTATTATTTTGTAATCAAAAAATAGAACTCAAAAATGAAATGATTATTTTCCGATTTTTATAATTTTGCTTAAAAATAAAACTCAAGCTCTACCATTGTGTTTATCCTTGGGACTAGGGATAAAAAGCATGTAAATTCTTAGTTTGGAGGTGAGAATATATCAATTAAATTCCACCTTTTTGAAAATAATAAAACTTATTCCGTACTAATTCCTTATCAACCAATTGCTTGTCAAGGTCATCGCCATAAGTGCACTCAGAATCAGTCGATACAGACGATTCACTCAGTAAGCCTTCAGCCTTTATCATGTTGCGCCCGTTGTCCGTAGTAATAGCATATATTTGATTGTGTGTAATATTAAATTCATTCAACATTTTTCTAATCTCTGCACACAAATTCTCAGAAGTGTGTGAGACCTGTAGCTCTATTAACCCAAGCATCCACAAACAAATCTCTGCCATTATTATATTGAGCATTAATGCCCAAAATTCCACGACTTAATCTAGTGGCTGTGTCCATTTTTAAGTAAATGATTCTATTGATGTGAAGCCGTGATTTCTGCTTTGATCTGCTCACATTTTTCATTCACAAAATTCATGACGTTTCTTGATGTCACAGGAGGCATATTCTGACCACTAAAAATCTGTGATGTAAACACCTTAAAGCTTTTGCTATATTGGACGGAAAATGGCATTTTGTCGGTTGTCACCACCTCGACGCATGCATCTTTCACTTCAGATTTGCTTATAAACACTGACATCTTAATTTTTTCTTCTGGAACTTCGGTGGAAACATCATCCATCTCATTTTCATATTCTTGTCAATGCTTCTCTTTTAGGTGGCGCTTCAGATTGCTCTTTAGTACATGTTTGCAAATTTTACACTTCGAAGTGTTTATATCTGCGTGAAACGTAAAAAAACTACGTGGAACATAATTACTCTTGCGACCTATTATATCACGATAAGAATTAGCTTTGTTTTTATCCTAGAATGAGTCGAAAAGTTGTATCCAAGTCTATGCCAAGTCGACAACTAAAATCAACTCCTGTTTTTTGACGGACGTCTTTTTCACCGCACTCCCTGATTCTGTATTTACTCACAAACTTAATATTACCACAATTTTCATCCCTAACTCTAAGAATAGGGACAATATTGGATCTTGAGTTTTATTTTTGACCGAAATTATAAAAATCTAAAACTAATCATAAATTTTTTAGAGAAATCTCCGACCCTATAAAGTATATATATTCTTGATCAGCGTCACCAGCCGAGTCGATTTAGCCGTGTCCGGCTGTCCGTCTGTCCGTCCGTCCGTGTGAAACTACAGATCTCAGAGACTATAAGAGCTAGAGTTACCAAATTTGATAACAACATTGGAATCTGTTGCACGCAGATCAAGTTTGTTTTAAAATTTGGCCACGCCCACTTCCGCCCCCGAAAATCATAAAAAACGGTATGTACGCTATAATCGTCATTTTTGGCATTCGCGGACGTGTCCTAAAAACTTAAGTAAAATCGGATGGTAAACATTAAAGTTATTAAACAATAAAGTTTCTGTGAATGATTTTTATTCTTCTTGAAGCTACGTGCACTATCAACATCCCTCTCTCAAATGCTAAGTACTCAGACATGCAAAAAGTGTTCCTAAGCCCGTCTGTCCCTTGCCACGCAAACTAGTCAGATAGTATTCTTTCTATTGCAGCTAGTATATATGTCGGAGCGGCCGGAATCGGACCTCTATAGCTTATAGCTGCCATAGGAACAATAGGGTCAAAATGTTATATTTTCGCTATTTTTGAAGACATTGTGCTCAGATTAAATATATGACCCTTCAAATATATTATAGCTATACATTTTAAATTTCAGGCAAATCGGACCGCTGAATATTAAAGATCCCATAGAAGCGATCTGTCGATTTATACGAAAATGTAAATGTGTAGATAAATGTTATAAAAATTTAAAAACTTCAATATTTTTTCGATTTTACCAAAATCGGTTTTCAATGATCAAATTGCAGACTGCAAGGGCATACAAACTTCTGCTTACCGAAGTTAGCTTCCTTTCAAATTTTGTTTATTTTTTTCGGTTTTAAGCCCCGCTAATTATAGTGATTATCCCCCGAGAAAGTTCCAGAGCATTCTGCCCATTACAAAACTAGTTCAATAATTTGTAATTTATTTATTTTTAATGCACAAAATGTTATATCAGAAATCTTTGTAAGTAAGTAATTATATGTCATAAGCATATATGTACATATATTAAATAAAATAGAGATAAATAAACACTGTCAAACTTTTCTTAGATTTTTCCGCGGGAAGAGCAAATCTTTTAAGAAAACTCCTAAACCAATGTAAAATTAGGGGTTGGGTTTGGTTTTCCTCTTCGTTTCCCCACACAGCTCTTTTAGCTCTTTCGCCTTGCTTGCTGCCTTGCTTTTATGCCTTGAACTTCTGATTTGCTCTTTCTAGCTTATTTTCCTTCCTTGCAAAATCATGGCGGCTGCTACGCCGCTGTTTAACATAATGAGGGTGCTCTTTATGTATGTATTAAGTTCCACATACTCAGAAATTTATGTGTAGACTTACACATATGTATGTAAGTACATGGCCCAGGGTTGAATGCCTAGTGTTCTCTTCTTGTACATATACTGTGGACAGTCGTGTGAGTTAAGTACTCCGACTCCCCATTGAAATAATGTCTTCAAACTTTCTTTGAGCCTTAAAAATATAACAGTTCATTTCGCAAAAAAAATATTCCTTACTTTATTTTCTTAATTTAATTTATATTCCTTGCATTCTCTTGTACATTTTATTGACAAAAAAATAAACGAAGAGTTGTATAAATTGATTTTTAATAAAGGGTAAAATAACAATTGTGAGTGGGATAAAATTAATGAGTACAATTTAAGACAACAAATTACACTCTTAAATGGTAGATATATGTATATTTGGACGGTTTTTCTCGTCTATAAAAAACCCGCCATCACAATTTCTATACTTTGCAGGCAGGACTTTAAAACCCATCCAGTTTTTTGTGTATTTTCAGCCGTAGTAGTAAGAAACAGAAAGGAAAACTCACCCCTAACTCTAGTCGAAAAACCCCGCCCAACCTTACCCTATTTCTTCCTCCTTTCAGCGTATTGCCAGTCGTGATGTTTTATAAAACGGCGTCGTGCGCGACATGCTGCGAAACCACGCCCTTCTAACTGAGAACGAGAATTTTCGTTAGCGTGTTAGAGAAAAATATATCTATTTGGCTGTTATAATTTACGTACATACATAGCAAAAAATCCAAGTAATTTCTTGAAGAAATTACGTCTTATTAAAGAATATCGAAATCCAAAGGATGCATAAGAATGATAATTAAATTTCATTAGCATACTAAACATCAAAAACTTTGTAATTTTTTGTTTGATTACTTATCAAACAATTATAAACAATAATTATAGTTTATAACTTTCCCAACGCTCCAAATATTTTATAAGGTATATTGGATATAGTGTAGTAAAGCTAGCGGCTTGAAATTTTGCACACTTTCTTATTATATTAATAGAAGTTTGTAAAAAAAATGTTTGAGTCAGTGCGGCTACGCACTCTTCTACCTCTCATATATTTAATATTAGAAAAAATAACAAGAAAGAAAGCTCACTTCGGTAAGCCAAAGTTTGTACACCCTTGCCGTCTGCAATTTAATCATTGAAAACTGATCCATTTTGGTAAATTTAAAATATATGGAAGTTTGTAAATTTGTTCAATATATAGAATTTTACATATTCATATAAATCGACCGATCGCTTCTATGGCAACTATATGATATAGTTGTCTGATCTTAATGAAAATAAAAGCGTAATTTTAAAACCGTAAAAAACGCCTTATCTCGAAATATTTTTAGAAATATCTCGAAATTTCGAAATATTTTCGCTATTATTTCTATGTCATATTTACTGCTTGCAAAAGAAATATGACTAAGCTTAAAGTTTCAGTCTGATAACTCAAAATCCGAAAGACTAGTTCGGGTGAAAACCTACATACAGGCGGACATGGCTAGATCGACTGGGCTGGTGATGGTGATCAATAATATATATATGGCTAACTTGGCCCGATCGTTCCTAAAGCGGCTATAAAATATAGTGGTCGTCGTCCGGTTTGGATTAAATTGGGCCCGATCGTTCCTATGGCAGCTATATGATATAGTGGACCGTTCTGGTCCGTTCCGTTCAGACCATCTGAATTCCATTCAGATAGCTCTACAACTAGTTTGCGCAGAAACGGACAGACCGACATGGTTATAAATATATATATTCCTTCACTGCGTTCTAAGCTACTGATTAAAATTATAATACCCTGCAAGGGTATTAATTCCGAGATGTGACCCTTTTTATGATTTAAGAATTACAGTTTTTATTTTATAAGAATCGGACGAATATATCATATAGCCGCCATAGAAAAATTTTAATTTTTTAATACAGACTAGACTATTTGCATGAAAATGGCTTATCAGAAAAATTAACTGAAATTAACACCATATACTTACTTAGAAAACATTACCTAATAGAAAAAATATATGTTTTGTTGAAGATTAAGACGGGGTCACAACATTTTCTCCAACTTTATTCGTCTTTTGTAAAAAAATTACAAACTCATTTGGTCACTGATTAAACAATTATTTTTTAGCAAAAGTTAATCAAAATATTACACAAAAATGGTATAGTTTTTAATAGTCTTTTGAATAATCTTTATTTTTTTGCCCGATTGGACGCGATTTAATATTATGATTAAATTTTTCCTGACAGGTTACTTTTCAGCACTCGTTCACTGTGCATTCAAAATGTTTTTATGGATTCTCTTGTCTCCTAATTTATAGTACGAATGGAATAGAGCAAAAATGAATTTACAGCTTGTTTTATTGTTCTTTTATGAAATTCTTTTCATATAAATAATAGCGAAATTCAATTTTATTCAATGTTCATTTTTGCAATGATAACGGAAATAAAACTGTTTTGAAAGTTTCATCTAGCTAGCCCTAAAACTGAGGAACAACCTCGGGTAGAAACGGACAGAATACATGCTTATATGTAGTTTATAGCTATATAGTTTATAGGGTTAGGAACTGACTCCATCAATGGTTTGCAAACTTTTCTCATAGATGCGCTTTGGGTATTCCCTCACATCTTTGTTATTTTCAAAGATAATTATGTATCGCTTTATTCGTACATACGTCGCTTTTGAATTTCATTCAAATCGGATAAAAACCTTCGTGAGAGTTTTATGAAAATGTAAGTGGTACTATGGACTTAACAATAATTTTAGTGACGGGGATGGGGGCGAAATGTTTAAGTTTTGTACTATTTTGCAAGGTATTTACATATACATATATGTATATATATATATTTTTTTATTTGTATATATCTTAATTGTCTACTTATATATTATGCGCTTATAAATATTTGTTACATATAAATATTACGTATGCCAACATTTTTATGACCGATTTTAATAAATTTGATTTCTTGAGCACTATCAATTGTTGAGTTGAGCACCTTGATATAAGAAAGTTTGGAATTTAAACCAATGGGATTTTTATCACAAACTTTTAAAAGCTCCTGAGCAGATGAATATACTATATATATATTTTTTAGATAATAGAGATATTATAATTAGATCAATTGTGTAGCTATTAAATCATTCTAAAACAACATTATATGTCATTTCCAAAGTCTAGAATTTTCTACAACAGCAGCTAAAAATCTGTAAGGGTTTGCTTGCCTACGCTGTATCTTGCATCTGGTATCACAGTAAGGTATACGGTGAAAACATTTTTAGATCTGTATGCATCATTACAAATCTATTTCGCTTATCTGATAAAAACATATATAATTTTAAATTAAGATCCGGCCTACATAACACTATATGACGACTGGCCACGACTCTATGTGGTCTCATACTGAGCACGTCTCCTGCTGAAGTCGAGCCTGTGTCTCCACAGGACTCTTTGACTTCAATAAGAGCAAGCACTGTGTGCTCTCTTTCGGCATACTGACCAAGTGCATTGGTCAAAGCGCATGCACCATCTCACCGATGGTCAACCGAACCTCATCCTTTCACAGAGAGCAATCTCCCCATTTCCTAGTGGTCAATCTCTCTTGCGCTAAATGTCCTTGAACCTTCTGAAAAAATTCAGTACAAAAAAATTGTCTCAAAAGCTCTAAACCAAATCGAATAAATCTTTACTTTTCATTAATTTGATCAACATATTTATAATCAATCGTTTCTCGGGTCACATTATTCTTTATATATTATATTATTTTATTATATATTACTTAGTGTCAACTGAGAGTGTATGCAACAGGCAGAAAGGGGCATCTCCGATCCCAAACCGTATATATATGCGTTATGGGGTCGTATATATATGCGTTATGGGGTCGGAAGACAAACTTGATCTGAGTGCAGAAGATAAGACTGGTGTCACCAAATTTCGTAGCTCTTGTCTCTTGATCAATCTCAGCAGCCGAGTCGATTAGTCATGTATATTAGTCTGTATCATAGAGACAAGAGCTACCAAATTTGGTGACAACAGCCTTATCTTTTATAAATAGATTTATTAATAGATTTGTGCAGACGTACTCTGTACAATGGGATGATAAACATGGAAATTACTAGACAAAAATTTTGCAACCTTCTATCTCCATTTCGCTCTCACTGGGACTCACCTTAGTTATTAGTCAAGTCTAAACAATGGTTTCCAGCTGTTCAAGTTCAAGATTGGTTTTTAAAGTCGATGATGAGTCATGGGAAGAAGCGCCGTTTAGACGGGGGTTGCTAATAAAAAACCAATTTGTTATTAATTTACTGTATAAAGCTTTGGGTGATATCATTGAAGCCATTTATTCGATTATATTTCCTTGGATATGAAAGACGAATGCTGTTCAAAGAATATCTGAAGTTGAGTTACACTCTTCCGACGTAGACTTAATTTTGGTTTAAATAAAATCTATTTCTATTATAAAACCCTAGAATGTTTGCTACTTTTTTCTTTTTCTTCCCACAAAATTTCGTGAGAACTTGAATTGGGAGTTGAAATTCGTAAGGGGTGGTTTGGTGTATTGGTCGAAGACGCCTTTACCCTTCTACTGTCCAGCGGCCAGTACTTGGTTTTTGTGTATTATTGTCCTTTTTGGTGCCCAAGAAAATAATTCAAAGTTGGTGAGAAAAACTTCTGGACAGACAGGTTTTAGGGAAAAGAAGTTATCTTTCCAGAAATTTATCCTCAAACTGGATTATTTTCCCATCTGTTTTATAATTAATAAAGACAGTTTTTAGGCAAAGATGAAATGAAATATATAAGTAAGCAAGGAGGGGGAGGGCCAGACACCCCTAAAAGTCTGCGTAAAAAGTTTCACGGTAAACGCGAAAATGTTCGCTAAAGTTGACGGGTGAAGAAGAAGGTATTATATGCCATCGGTCTACAGACTACATATAGGCAGACATACATCCAAGCCAATAAGAAGCAAGTATGGGAACGAAATGCTATGCGTGTTCTTTTTGTTGACTTGCCATTGGGTAGAGACGTAGAACCACGATACAGTTTTGCTTCTATCTTTACGTTAATGTACTAAGAATGTAGTCAATATAATTACAAAGAAGACTCTTATTCTGGAGACAATTTAGCATTCAGTTCGGGTGTTGCCATGTGCATCATATCTTAAGATATATATACAATTTCTGTATATCGAATTTTCGCTGTTTCTGAATTCACATTATTATCTTTAATAATATTTTTAATTACGTTAAAGGTGATGGGAAAGTTAGTTTTCATTTCGACCAGCATTAAACAATAAATTATTTAAAAGTTATAATATTTCAAGCCTTTCTCGGCGTATACATCCTTAGTCTTTTTTAATATAGGTAGGATTTGAAGCTAATAAAACATTCACATTTCAACAGAAATGTAAGAGGAAAAATTTGTTAGGTTTTATACTACTTGTATATGCTATTAAGCTAAATATATTTTTGAAGCATTTACCGAATCATGTTCAGAACAGGCGCCGCAGGAATGCTACGATTTTTTCACTGTCCTGATATTCCCAACCTCTTTCAGCTATATTTCACATTCGCGTCGCGTCTCTTAAAGTCAAAGTCTAAGATTTGGCTCAAAATGTGGAGGCGCAACGCAACGGCAACGCGAAATTCTGTCGACCAATCAAAATTTCGCTGCCCGCCTTCTTCATCGCTTCGCTGGAGGAAGTCTCTAATGATTTTCCTTTTAGCTTAGGTAATACCTTCGCCGCGTCATTTCTTTGAATGTGTATATGTACATAAGGGTGAAACAAACACACGCAGCCTCTAACGCGTATGTGTTTATATGTGTGCACAAATCCCAATATATAAGAGAA
This sequence comes from Drosophila tani, assembly GCA_008042535.1. Lineage (NCBI taxonomy): Eukaryota > Metazoa > Arthropoda > Insecta > Diptera > Drosophilidae > Drosophila > Drosophila tani. The sequence goes on along the minus strand of VNJO01000825.1, from coordinate 9,812 downwards.
AACCATTATGAGGAAAATCTCGCGACTTGTGGTTATGTGCAAGCAAGCAAACTTTCTTGCTACAAACCATTTTTAAGACATGTGGAAATAAAAAAAAAAACAACGCGCGGGCGAATAGTACATAGTAGCTTTTACGGCACAACTGTACTTTTTGAATGTGGGGTTGAACCTGGACAGAGATGAGGGAAATTTTAGAAAATGGCAACGATTCTTTAATAACTGTAACGCCTCAGGAGTAAGCTTATGTATTTGTGAAAAGGACTTTTAAGTTTTGAATAAATCATGGATTTTTTTTGTATTTTTTATTTTATTACGTTTGAAGTGTGCGTTAAGTTTTACCGGGATTACGGGGGGCATTGGATTAATTAAACCGAATCAATATCTTTGACCGCTGAATAACCAGTTTCAATAGAATTTAATTAGTACAATTTAGATAATAGCTGTATTATTTTATTTAAAGTGAGCTTTAAGTGTCGGCTCTTGACTTAAATATATATATACATATATATATATTTATAAATATTCTCTGTTTTCAAAACAGTATCAAAATGTTATTCTAGAAGGAAACCTACAGAAGAAGGATACCGTGTCAGCTAGTTAACAAATTTTAGACTTACTTAATTATTTTGCAACAATGTTGAAGTACTCTCGTTTATTTCAGCATTTATGGTTGGTATTAGTAAATTTGTTGTTTCCAAACATGGACTGGGGTAAGGGGGGGTAGGGTATTTATTTTTTTTTTAGTTGAACGGAGGTCACACTATGTTTGATGTAAGGGGAGCCAAAACTTTAAAGCGCTCTCCTGCAAAGTGCCATCTTCAAAGTCGGTGTACACGATTACTAAAAATCTACTTGACCAATCGTTTTGAAATGTTGCACACAGCTTCGCAACTAACTTTCCAGGTATCACCGCCGGGTTTTTTTTAAATTTTATTTTGTATTATATTTTTATTTAACAATAAACCTTTTTTTTACTCCAGAATTGAATTTTTGACTTCAAACTTTCATGGAAAATCGAAAAAAAAAATTGAAAAAATGATAACCTCCATGGTGATACCTACGGACAATTATCCTTTAACTAATGCATATTCTGGTTTTCATATCGGACGATTCTATGGACCGTTAGGATACACACCGCATATCAATTTTTTTTGGGGGGGCCACGGTAGATTCCCTATAACTCCTATACCTGCACATATTTTTCAATGAAACATTTTCAGAAAAATTGTGTAAATGTTACTTTATTATATGTCATTTAAATTAATAAACCAACTCAAGCCGTTTCGTCACGTCAAATTTTTGAAAAGTGGCACTTTTTGCATCGAATTAACCAATCTAAATAAAACATCTTTGTTTCTGCTATGACTGGTCATAAAGTGGGAAAGACCGTGAGGTGCTGGCGTTAAACTTAAAAACAAGTAGAAAAGCGACAGTTCGACTGCGAGATACCCGGTACCCAAAGCATTGTGGGTGAAATTAAACGGCAAATGGACATTGAAAAAAGAACGAGAAAGAAAGCTAACTTCGGTAAACCGAAGTTGGTATACCCTTGCAGTCTGCAATTGGATCATTGAAAATCGAACCATTTTAGTAATGTTGAAAAAACATCGAATTTTGTCAATTTTACATTTTACATGTAGAATTTTACATTTTCATATAAATGGACCGATCGCTTCAATGGCAGCTATATGATATAGTGGTACGATCTTAATGAAATTAAAACCGTAATTCTAGAACCATAAAAAACTGCTATATCTTAAAATTTATAGAAATACGTTGAAAAACAGAGAAGTTAACATTTTTTTACATTAATTTCGCCATCATTCCTATGGCAGCTATAGGATATAGTAGTCCGATTTCGGTCGTTCCGACATATATACTGCGTGCTAAAGAAATAAGACTATGCTAAATTTCCGCTCGATAGCTTAAAGACTAAGAGACTAGTTCGCGTAGAAACCGACAGACGGACAGGCGGACAGACAGACGGACAGACAGACAGACGGACATGGCTAGATCGACTCGGCTGGTGATGCTGATCAAGAATATATATACTTTATGAGGTCGGAGATGCCTCCTTCACTGCGTTGCAAACATCTGGTCAAAATTATAATACCCTTTGCAAGGGTATAAAATGAAGACAAATGTAGCTAGAAACATGTTGAGCAACATGCATTGGCTGTCTCAACGTAGAAGAAAAAGAGGCATACACAGAATCTTTATTGTTTAATGACTTCGTGTTTATCATCCGATTTTACTCAAATTTTCAGAAAACATCCGCGCATGCTTACTTGTTTATTTTATCAATTTACTTTTATAATTTTCTTAAAATTAAAAAAAAAAAATTGTTTGCCCTTTTGTGCCTTTTTTAAGAAATAATCCTGTTAGTTTGGGTAGATATTTTGCAAAAATTCAGCCCTGGTCCGTAGCGCACACTTATAAACCCTACAAACATGACTATTATTAATACATTTCGAGATTCTGAAGGCGAATTATTATATTATAAATTTGGATTTAAATACTAAGATAACTTTTTTAGAACTAGTTTTCGGCTTAGTGTGCTTAGTGTGCAGTACTACCATTTTTATACCCGGTACCCATAGGGCAGAAGGAGGCGTCGCCGACCCCATAAAGTATATATGCATATTCTTGATCAGCGTTACCAGCCGAATCGATTTAACCATGTTTGTCTGTCTGTCCGTCCGTTCGTGTTAGAGCTATCAGATTTGGCGACAACATTGGAATCTTTTGCACTCAGATCAAGTTTTAAAATTTAGCCACGCCCACTTCCGCCCCCGAAAATCATAAAAAACTGTATATATACTATACTCAAAATTTGTGGCTTAAAGTAAACAGATATAATAAATCAGTAGGCATTTGCAGATGTGTTTTGAAAATTTGAGTAAAATCGGATGGTAAAAGTATATAATATAAAAAGATGTAAATCTTTCAGTGATTGACGCTATAATTTAAAAGTACTTATACTTATACTTGTAGCGTCAGGATACTAATAAATCAAATCAAAATCATATGTATGTAGGTCTCACATTGTTAGTGTTAATTAGTATGCCTCAGTACCATGTCCGGAAACACAGAAGCTTTATTGTTTAAATATTGAAATGTACCTTGAATATAATGTAAATAATATTATAACACCTTTGTCCTTGCCTCCGCCCACCTGATGTGAGTCAGAGCACATTCATAAAATTTACTCAAAATTTGGATGAAGGTACTGGTTGATACTAGCAGATATTTGCTATTGAAATTAAATAAATTAAATTTAATTATCCAATTTTACTCAAATTTTCGGATCACGTCAGTTATTTATGTTATTTACTTACTTTAAGCCGAAAATAATGGCCATAGCTTATATACGGTTTTTTATGATTTTCGGGGGCGGGAAGTGGGCGTGTCCAAATTTTAAAACAAACTTGATTCAGATTCGAATGTTGTCTCCAAATTTGGTAACTCTAGCTCTTATAGTTCCATTATAGTCAATTTTAGTAAACTTAAATATGTATAAAATTTACAAAACAATTTTAATTTTAGAGTTTTCAATTTTCATATAAATCAACTGATCGTTTCTATGACAGCTATATGAAATAGTTGTTCGCTCTTAATAAAATTGAAACTGTAATTATAGAACCGTAAAAAACAGCTATATCTCGAAAATTACAAAAATACGTTGAAAAACAGGGAAGTTATATTTTTTATATTCTTGATCAGCGTCACCAGTCTAGTCGATTTAGCCATGTCCTTCTGTCTGTCAGTGTGAAACAACTTTTGGAGTTAAAGGTGCCATCGTCACTTTTATCTCACCTCGTTAAGAGGTGTTTTTGTTTGTTATTGTAAGAAGTTAGCTATACGGGATCATTGCTGCTAATTTTGATGAGAAAGCGAATTTTCGGAGACATTTACCCCAAAAGGTGAGCAGCAATATAAAGGGCTATCCGGCCTGAAGTGACTATCAAAATAGTAAAAACCAGTTAAAAATAAAAATATTTAAAAATCTTTAAAAAAAAAAATTTTAATCTAAATTCTTAATTATAATATTTGGATAAATTTTGTCAAGGGAAATTATCATTTCAAAAAAAACCTTCCCAACGACATATACCAAGTTTCTGTAACCTTAGTCTTTTAGAAGTTATGGGCGCGAGAAATGAATTTTTTGCCCCTTTTTCCCGCCAAACTAGCGGGAAATGCAAAAATTGGATTCAATTAAAAACAACGAGAAAGAAAGCTAACTTCGGTAAACCGAAGTTGGTATACCCTTGCAGTCTGCAATTGGATCATTGAAAATCGAACCATTTTAGTAATATTGAAAAAATATCGAATTTTGTAAATTTTACATTTTACATGTAGAATTTTACATTTTCATATAAATCGACCGATCGCTTCTATGGCAGCTATATGATATAGTGGTCCGATCTTAATGAAATTAAAACCGTAATTCTAGAAAAATAAAAAAATTCTATACCTTAAAATTTATAAAAATACGTTGAAAAACAGAGAAGTTAAAATTTTTTTTACATTAATTTCGCCTTCATTCCTATGGCAGCTATAAGATATAGTATGTAGTCTGATTTTGGTCGTTCCGACATATATACTGCGTGCTAAAGAAATAGGACTATGCTGAAAATTTCAGCTCGATAGCTCAAAAACTGAGAGACGGACAGACAGACAGACAGACAGACAGACAGACGGACATGGCTAGATCGACTCGGCTGGTGATGCTGATCAAGAATATATATACTTTATGGGGTCGGAGATGCCTCCTTCACTGCGTTCCAAACATCTGGTCAAAATTATTATACCCTCTGCAAGGGTATAAAAATTAGAAAACGTTTTTTTTTTAATTTAAAATACTTTACGTTTCCTTGGATGGTTTTAAAATTGATTGACTCTACATGTATTTTTACATAAATGAATGTACAATAAGGTGTATATGGGATCTTTGGTACTAATTTTAATAAGTAATATCTTACGAGATATACGTATCGTATTTGTAGCTTTAGTCGTTTAGAAGTTATGGGTGCGCGAAATCTATCTTTTTTAGCTGTTTTCCCGACAAACTAGCGGGAAAACCAAAAAGTGATAGAATAAAAGTTGTTCAGTTCGAGCTGATAATAAAAATAAAAGTTCCACGACTCTAAAACTTAAAAATCCACCCACAGACAGATAGACAAACAACAGGACAAACGTTCTCATTTCGGAAAGGCCATTAAAATCTTGTTTATTGACTATCTTTTAAACGGAGTATCGGATCGGAGCTATATTAAAACATTACAAACTTTTGGATTTTTGCTTCAAGGGCCCAATTTTCAAAATTTGCAATTTCGCACTTTTTAATTTTTTCACTCCTATTTCTCCTAAACTAATCCATTTAGTGTGCTGTTTCAAAGAGGTTTCGATCAAGATATAAATGGTTCTGATGGACTATCGTAGCAGATTTTACGACTCTATATATATATATATTTGTATCGAATAATATTATTAGTATACGCACAAGACTTGCAAGCTCTGAGAGGCAATTCTTCGTTTACGTTATTAGAGGCACATTACAATTCGAAAAACAACTAAAAACTTATCTTAGCACACACACATAAATCATTAAACTTTAAACTTTAAACTTCAAATATGTAAAACAAATAAAATACACTTTCTTATAATTATAAATAATATAACTTCTAAATCATTAGTTCAATAAGTCAAATAAATCTTGTTAAAATTAAGATAACTTTAATAAGTTATGAAATATTTTTGTGGCTGACGCAATAATTTAAAAGTATTATACTTGTAGCGTAAGGATACTAAATAAAATAAATCTAAATCTAAATAGTAGTGTCCTTACGCACCATAGTCTCGGTGCTCATCGTCACTACGTGGACTGCCGTCCAAAGTGATATATGTATTAAATAAAACTAAAGCAAACTGTGGACGAATATCCATTATCTCAAAATAAAGCTGATTAAGATAGAAGAATGAACAAACAAACATAAATAAATTATTATTAGGGTATTTCAGGAATGTAAAAAATATATAATTCTATATTTTTATTAAATTCATTTTTTTAACTGTTATACGTTGATAAAAACTTACTGGCAACGCTTGCTGCCAAAGTCACAGCTGCGGCGAAGACGATTTCCCAAGGTACATTTTTTTGGAAGGTTATATATACTGGACAACAGGTGGCGCTTTCAGGGAATTTTAAATTTGTTGAGCGGTCTTAGAGCGCCACCTGTTATTCGCCCTTTTTATAAAAAAACAAATTTTCGATAATATTTATTACATTATTTTACATTACATTACATTTTTTTATTCTTACGAATAACTTAAAACGTTATAACTTAAAGTTTATATAACTTTCGCAAATCGGGAGGTCGCCGAGAAAATGTTGATTATCAGCTGCATATCCAGCTTATACAGGCCGAGAAAAATTTTTGCTGTATTAAATATTTCTATTATTCTTATAATTTTAAATAACTTGTATATTTTATATCAACCAGTGAACCAAATTGTTAAACAGAAATGTTTATAAGTTTTCGGCTTGGAGATTTTTGGAAAAAGACTGTATTTTTTGAGCATGATTTTTTTCGACACGAAAATAAAAATGTTGAGTTTGCCCAAAACTGCACAATATTATCGTTCGGTAAACTGTTCAAGACAGAATACCTTTCAATATCCATTTCTTTAGAATTTTTTTCCAATTTAATTTTTTTGTTGGCTGTCAAAAAATTTTGCAAATGCATGTCACCATGCACTGACTTGCACAAAAAGCTTTGGTGGGGAAAAAATATATATTTACAATCTTGGATTTATTCTGCAGATTTTTTTTCAAAACAACTGAAGTTATGCTGAGTTTGATAATAACTTCTTTTGCCTATTTTGGCGGGAACAACGGGAACAGGAAATTTTTCGCGCCCATAACTTCTGAACAACTAAAGTTACAGAAACGTGCCACATGTAGGTAGAAAAGTATTTTTATATGATAATTACTTTGCCCTGACAAAAATTTTCTAAATATTTTCTAAAATTTACGATTTTTGTAGTCACTTAAGGCCGTATAGATCTTGAGATATTTCGGGGTATAACACATATCTCCGAAAATTCGCTTTCTCATCAAAATTAGTAGCAATGATCCCATACAAATGTCATTTAAAAAACTTCTGATATCAAATAAAAACACCTCTTAACGAGGTGAGATTAAAGTGACGATGGCACATTCAACTCCAAAAATTTCTGATACCAAATTTTGTGACGATTAATAGTTATTTAAACATATTTAAAAAGTTTTTAATTAGTTTCAAAATCGGCACGCTGCCTGTTTTGCCTTTTTTAATTTTTCAGTTAAGTGCCAGTTCAGATGCAATTAATTTACTTACAATAAAAACAATAAATTAAAAATTAAATTATCCGAAATATCTTAATCTTATAAGTCATCATTGAAATAGATTAAACAAAATTTTAATATCAGAAAATATTAGTTTTCTATTAAGTAACTTAAATTTTTTCCTGTACAATTAGAAAGAAATTAACTCTATTTACTATAATTTATCCCTCAGGTCTGTCTGAATAACTGCGTCCAGTGCAAGACCATGCTGGGGGATTACTTCCAAGCCAGACGTGTGCCAATGGCACAGGCAAAGGTGGGTCCCAACATCGAGCCAGGCAGGGATTTCTCCGAGACGCCGCCAGACCAAAGATCAATATCAACAGGGTGTCTGGAAATATTCAAGATAATTAATAATAATTTATAATAATAATAAAATCTCATTTATAGCTCACTTAAATATGCTGCCATATCGCAGCTCACGGCCGCGCTGCATATTGAAGGACACCAGATCCATGCCGAAGCGGGCGCCCTCGTTCTTGAAGAGATTGTTGGTCACCTCCTGCGTGATGGAGTCGTCCATGGCCTGGGCCACCTGGTTCATCAGGCCCATAGAGTACTCATCCAGGACACCGGCGCGGTACAGGTCGTAGGGTCTGCGAATGAGGTCCGACAGTCGCTTCGAGGCAATAAACTTGTGGGCCTTGGACCACCGCTCCACGGCAGTTGGCAGCAGGGAGTGGCCAAAGCGGAAGGCTGCTCCGGCGAAGGAGTCTATAATGCCGGGATTCACAGTCGAATCATAGCCGTCCCAGTAGCCATCCTTCTGCAGGACCAGGCCGAACTTTTCCATCACCTCCTTGCCCAGCAGAATGGGCAGGAACTCGTTAAAGGTCACGTGCTGGACGATGGCAATGTTGATGCGTCGGGCCTCCTGGAACAGGGTCCTCGTCGTCCCAGTGCTTGTTGATCTGGGACAGTCCGGTGGCCAGGCGGTTGTGCTCTCGAGCCATCAGAGTGTGCATGCAGGTGAGCACCAGCTGCTCGTTCACCCGGATCTCGCCGCCCTCAAAGCAGTACATGCTCTTGTTGGGCCGCGTGCATCCCTCGTCCGGAATGTCCAGCTTGAGTAGGAGCAGGTCCTTCAGACCGTACTCCTGAAAGACGGGAGTCGAAAAATAGTTGAAATTGTAAATAAAATAAGATTTTAGGAAGATATATAAATCTATTGCATTTTAAAATTTCTTAAAAGTATTTTCATTGATAAAATTGAGGTGAAATTATTAAGTTTTAAAGATAGTTTTAAACAAAATATTACATATTTTGTATTAAAAAACACTCAAAAAATTTAATTGGACATTTTTTACAAGTATGTTCGATAGAGAACATTAAGCTAAGCATTAAACACATTTTAATGTGTAAGTAATCGTCGTCGGGCACCCGGATCTCGTTGCAGTACGGATGCTTCAGATGCATCGGTCGCTTGCAGCACTCCTCGGGGTCGTTGCGGTTAATGGGATCTGAAATCGGAGATTGCACCTACTATAAGATCTTCGTTCACACCATTAAAGTATAGACATTTTTATTATACCTAATATATACATTTTTTAATAGTAATTCAATCCATATCAGAAAATTCTCAAACTATATTTAATATATAAATAACAAAGATCTTCGTCGAAGTAATTTATTTTTTATTAATTATACCAATATGAATATTTTAAAAATAAATGTTCGCGAATGAGTAAATCTTAAAATAATGGTCACACAGCATTTTGATTTTAACTTCAGCTATAGCCAGAGTAAAGTTAAATTGTTTTACTATTAAATATTTTGTTTATCATGTAAAAATGAATACTTTTCCAAAAAATTTAAAAATTAAACTAGTGTCCAAACAAGCAATTATGAAATTCCTATTCATATTTTAACATTTTCTTAAATTTATTCCAAGATCTAACCACTTACCCAGCGGCGTTCCCGTGAGCGTAAAGTCGTGATCCATGAACTGGCCCCAGGCGATGACCATCACGGTGCCGGCATGATCGTGGTAGCCGTCGTCGGGATGCATGGTGCGGGAGACCACGCGCGAGAAGGGCAGGTCCCGGCCAGTCACTGATATCCTGGGTGCGTTAATCCCGTCCGCATATAGTGGTCCGATCAGGCGCTGGACCAGAACCGGTGAAGTACGGATTCGGGTACTGAGTTTGGCCATCGTAGTGTTCCTGGATGGCGGGCAGAACGTCCTCCTTTCCGGGCGAATACTTGATTTGCTTGGCGTCCATTCTAGCACGCTTTTTTCTAGAAAAAATGGCGGAATTTCTCGATTAAAGTTTGGCGATAGATTTTTGGATGAATTTTCTTAGTTTTAAGTGGTTACTTCTGCCGTCCGCCAACAACTTACCACTTGTCCCAGTGATCGCCGCTGTGTTCCGCACCTGCTACCTGCTCCTCCTCGTGGATTAAGATTGGTTGCATGTGCTAGCTT